>JBCAUA010389663.1:0-18242 GCA_038406235.1 Peronia verruculata | reverse complement strand
TGCCATGCGCAGAGCAAGTAAACAAAGCCACATGTGAGCGATGTTCACTAGGTCATGTGATTTTGAAAAAAAAAATAATAATAATTGAGAGCTACAGCAAGGACAGAATACAACAGACTTACAATCATGAGATAATGACAGTGTGAATTTCGTTCATTCTTGAAATCATGAACACGGGAACGGCGTCAACCAGGTGTCTTTCCCTCATGTGTGAGGTCATCAGTTAGCTCTCCAGATTAAATTGTATAAGCTCCTTGCCTCATGGTTACATCTGACTGTTGGTGGTGCATTTTCACCAGTCATTTGCTAGGCAGAGATCTCGAAAACCTAAACAAAAATCATGGGGTAGAAGCCCAAGCTCATTTACTACAATTTTATACAGTATGTTGCTAATTTCTTGCTATTGATAAAAAATAAATGAGTTTCTAGAGATCATAGTTGTATACAGAGGTGTATGCAAGCAGCTCTATTAGGTGGCCAACATGCAATGTCCATGTAGATCCAGAGGAAGCTAATACATGTAGCGCAATATTTTTGTCCAAGCTCAATCGCATGGATTCTCTAGCGGCCATCCACACCATGCAATGTGCTCTACTTAAAAATGTCGGTAGGAATAATATTTAGGACTACGTAAGGATCACGTACATAAGGATGTATTATCAAGGATGTCAAACTGTTTTCATGAAAAAATTGGATAACGTTATCGGATCGATCTGCACAGCCTGGTTATGTAGCCTAACATTATAAGACAGGAAAATTAAGCCTATCAGTGCTTACATGTTTGCAAGAGGAATCGGAATTACTATTTCGGAAAAGAGCTTGGTTTAGTACATACATGTAATAATGCACCTGCTCTATACAGTGTCATTATAGTTAGGTCATGTGAAATTGCCGCATATAGTCAGGTCATGTGAAATTGCCGCTGAGATGCCACACACCAGATATCAGTCACGGGTCCACCGCTCTCTGTCTTCTGCTTTTGAGCAATGATGACAATCTCACAAGTCCATTCCTTGGCATCATCAAGCCAAGCCGTGCGGGCTCTGTCTCCTATACTATACGTTTGCCCCGCCTCCATTGTGCCCTGGAGTATGAACTTAGACCAGGAGCCATGACAGCTGCTTTGATGGTTACTTTGTTCAGATTCTCCTGGTTAAAACTGTCCATCTAATTCGGCCATCTTATCCCTTTATTACACTCAAACATCATTCTCACAATGACGCCCCGCCCATGTTGAACGGGCACATTCATTGAAATATTCAAATGAAAAACAAGAACAAAACATACAGTAGAACTTTACCATGAGACAGCATGATAGCGTCATTCGAAAAACAAACAAACATACTAACAAACCGAAGCTAGTAGAAAAGAAAGGAAATCTCATACCACTGATCAAATACGTTTAAAAGAAAAAAGAGTTTTAAAAAAGCCAACAAACAACAATGCATACACAATAACACTAACATTCATTTATTCATTTTAATTGAGGTGGGCAGATTTGAAAGAAAAGTAAATTACTTTTTAAAGAAAAAGAAGACACCAAACAAACAAACAAACAAAAAAACGAAAAAGATCAAAGAAAACACTCTGACACAATCAGAGAGAGAGAGAGAGAGAGAGTCAACTTCATAATTATGCTATAAGTAAGGATATCTTTCTACCATTCAGTAATAACCAAACTCCATAGTCTCATCTTTCCGTTTCGTTACGGTTCGAATAAAAGAAAAATAAGTCCCAACAACCAATTACATATAGAAGGTCTAGGCATGTATAAGTATTAACAACAAATTTTGCGACTCATATCAGCTCCATAGTTATATGTAAGCTTATGTATTGTGTTTAATATGCTGGTTTGAGTCGTCGAAAATAAGCAAATAAATAAATAATCATGAAATTTTCTCACGATACATTACATGCAACACATGAAGTGCACATGGCACCAGATCAACCTTTTTGTTCATTTGCTTACACATCAGACAGAGCGGTTTACACTGCTTTGTCTATGCCCTTACAGTCGTACAAAGGGAACTAGAAACACAATTTAAAAAGAAAAATAATAACCAAACAAGAACTAAGTTACCAAACGCTCCAAGTTTTTCAAAATTCAAATCTGAGCACTTGGAACCCAATATCATTTCCACTCTTCAAATGTGCCAATGCATAGATATTTCTGACATGTTCATGTTGAGCACGGTATCCACAGACGTCACCCCGATGCTACAGAACGAGTTACTCTAAGAGTCTGTGACAGGCATAAATACATTACAAAAGAAGATGCGGGCATAGAAATACACAGCTGCGGGCTTTTACATTTGATATTCCGTATGATAACGGTCGCCCCCTTTCGTGGCTTCACTGTATCGCAGGGTTTTTACGTAAAATGTATACGTACTTCTATATTGCCGATTTCCCTTTGTGTCGCGGGTTGTGCGCCGTTATAAATAAAATATTTAAAATTTGTTGAAAGGTTATAAGAGCGTGGGGGGGGGGGGGGCTGGATGTTAGAGTGGGTTGATAACTGAAGGGGGAAGGTTTATAAAGATTTAAATATCCTATATAAATAGCAAAATAAATATTTTATGTGGTATCTCTACTTCGCCGATTTTCGCTTATCGCGGGCAGTTGTTGAACCTAACACACAGAAAAAATGAGGGAATACTGCACATACCAACAAAAGCTGACACCGTAGATTTATGACGTAACATCACACTCATGACGTAACGCTGTGCCTGTAACGAAACCTAGTACATTTAATGCAAAATGTTACATATGATGAAGCTTCTGCATACAGCCTTAACTTCATGCTTATTTCTGTAATTTCGTGCTGAAGACATAACTTTGTATGACATAACTTCGCAGTTGAAACTATCATTCGCAGCATACATCGTAAAAAGATAAACTGGTGCAATGCCAGTATTCCTATAAGGATGAAACCTTTATTCATGTTCAAGAAAACATTTCAAGCCCAGGTGATAATACAAAAGGAATGGCTTGTTACTGAATTTTTGTTTGTTACTTGGAAAATTAATAAGTTGAAAGATTCTCCTAGAAAATCAGCAGCTTGACTTCTAGAGTTAACAGTTTCTCACAGCGTGACTATATTTAAGTTTTCTACACAGTCATCCATCTGAAGACTCCAATGGACAAACCAGATGTGTCACATTTTCTACAAAGGGAGAAAAACAGAAATTAAGGTTTAGAGGTGCATAGTTTTTCACTGTATACCCTTTCAAAAACTGTCTTTTAAGCGGAACTTACCTGGTTTTTTCGAATTATTGTTCTGGTTTAGAGAGAGAGAGAGAGTACGGTAGTGTGATTTATAATGTCGGGGTAATAACTCATTTTTCATAAAAATGTGACCGATGTGGTTTTTCCACTGGAATCTTCATTAGTCAAAAGCAAAAAAAATGCCCACAATAATGTCACAACTGCCTATCATTTCTTTGGTGAGATTTTGTTTTCTTTCATAAAATTATAATAATATTTATATAAGTGTGACATACTAACATAGACTTTTGTTTTTCATTTTATTGTCTTTATAAAGTTGACTGTTAGGGAAAAAGAGGCTGTCAAAAATAGAAACAAACAGATGTGCTTAGTTCATTCCAGTGTCTGTGAAGCTCTGCTAGTCATATGGATGGGATGTGTTTATCAATATAATATGGAAAGCAGAAATTTCGTTTACTTGTTTTTCGAATTGTGTTTGATTGTTTTGTTGTTGTTGTTTGTTATAAGAAGCCCTCTACTATATTTACCAGGTCTAATGCTGTCTATTCCTCCACTGTCACAGGAAAAAACTAAAATATATTTTTTTAAAAATTATGTCATAAATCTACTTTCACTGATATCAAAACACAAGAGATGTAATGATGATAATCTTTGTAATAATAATAACAATAATAAAAATGAAACTCCAGTTTCCTTGTAATCTGAACCTGATCAGCAGGTATTTGCATTTCCACTTCTCCTTATCAGACCCAGTCTTGCCTTGTCAAAAACATGTTTTCCATTGTTGGACAAAATTACAACTTTATATACAAAACAACTTCATAGTTCCTCAGTTGATTAACCAGCCCCAAAATGATGAGATACATGTAGTTTCTGAAACTACTGCATGATCTCGTTTGCTTTAAAGAAAAAAAAACAAACTCATTATCATATTCAGAGAACAAAGCAAACTGAGAATAATACATTTTAAAAATTGAAGCCCCCCTCCCCCCTCCCCCTTTCCAAACGGGGAAAAAAAAAAGCAGCACACTTGTGAAACGAAATGAATTCATCATCGTAGTATCATACACCATTTTTGTGTTCAAATATCAAAAGAGAAAAAGCCTAAGTATAGTAGGGAAGGGAAATGCTCTTGTGAATAAGAAAAGTCAAAAGGAGAAAGAGCAAGAGAGAAAGAAGAGGGCCAGGGATAGGGTGAAGAGAATTTTTCCATTTTTCCTAGCATCTCAAATTTATCAAAGTATGTATGAATGCAACAATAAATCTAACAAATTTAAAGATATTTTTTGGAAAACTTAAGTTCTTTCTTTTTATGGTGCATTGAAATCCAAGCATACTACAGTGAATCTAAAAGGGTTAAAGGATGTACTTGTTAGCAAAGCCATACATAGAGAAGTGTGGATTGACGATATGATTATTACTGTAATTGAGTGACTGATCTCTGTACTGCATGCTCAGCACACACTGGCGACATCAACAAATTATGCCACCAGGACTAACTGAGTTTTTTTCTGTCGCCACAGACTACAGACTGAGTGTAATTCAATCGCAACTGTAATAAACTATGTCCAATTAAGTGGCTGCATCGCCTTTTATTGACTGAGTCCAGTTTCGTTGATTGATCCTCTGAACTCCTAGAAATACACAGTTTTACGAGGCAATGAGTCCATGAAAGCTAACAGTCACATGACAAGATGATAGACCAATCCAGCAGCTCAAGAGGGACAGAAGAGTAAGATTTATTAATTCAAACTTTCTCCAACTGCATGCAGTTTATTCTGTATTGAGTGTCACTGGAGCTGTCATGGGGATGTCAGTATACTATTGAGATATCTGTAACACTGGATTTTCAATGATTTTAACAAATTTGTTTATTCAAACAGGTACGCAGTTCTAACTTGCCATGCTCAAAACAAATCAAAGACTTAATCACTCACAATAATTATTCAGTACCTTTCAAGCTCAGTTACAAGTGGTTGGCAAGCTAAATACATTCTATATTAAAAAACAAAAGCACCTTGAACTATGTGTCAAAAATAATCTCATTCACCTTCATAGCTGACTGATACTGAAAAGTACATAAGAATTACAACCCACATAATGTCATTCCTCTAAGATAATGGTATACATCATTTCCAGCATCTCGAAGGTATTGGGCCAAACCTTATTAAAGCACTAGGCATTTGATGTTATGACATGGTAATTCCACTGAATTTATACACAATCTATAATGTCGACCTGATCTCATTACATATTTCTTTTCATTATGACATTGTCTGACAGATGTGATGACCATACGTCTTGTGCCCAGAGCAAATGAGTTGGAAGTCACACTGGGTGATTTTGAATTATGCCTGTTTTTACCTGTATTCCGACTCAGATACCAAAATTTTTAATTTGTTTTCCACAAAATAAAAATTCAAACTTTTCTAACTTGAAAAAAAAATTGGATATCTGAATTGGAAATTACCTGAAACTGATCACAACTCAAGATCACTCAGCGCAACTTCTGGCTCATTTGCCCTGGGTGCAAGACATATGACATCAATCATGATTTTGGCTTCAGTCTCACATATACCAATAATGCAGAGGAACGACAGTAATATCATCCTCAACTTTTATATGTCTAGATATCTACGCCACAGCAGACAAGTTTATATGAGGTGCAAAATACAGAACAAGTAGAATACAGGTATATTTACTGAACAGGGTCAGACATTTTCTCACGTGGAAAAAATTTGTTGAATCTTACTTACCCTTGAGTACGGTAAGGCATTAAATATGTACAAGCACAAATAATAATCACCAAAGTATGACAGTTGGCACATATATGTCTTGCAGTCAGTCAAAATGACTTGTGAGTCACTAGGCTATTGGAAGTTAAATAAGATGAAGATGGTCTGATATTGATGTTTTTAAATTGTAGAAATTGAAAGAACAATAATGCTGGATGAACAAAAATGTTGGCCTTATGGGCAGATTATAACTATGTCAGGATGTTGTCAAGTGAATATGCAGGTTCATGTGCTACTTTACTCATTTTATGCCAAATTTTATCTCCTGATTTTAGCCCCTGGTGAGAGGTCACCCCTTGTCTCTTCAATTTGCAGTACTTGTGGTAACAGTCAAGTAGCTAACACATGGTTTTTCAGCAAATAAAAGTGTATGGATTTAGGTTCTATGTGATAGTAATAATTAAAATTTGTTAGAAAAACGATATAAGACTCTCATTGTGACTGGCGGTAAGACATATGAAGTTTGATTAGTTCACACAGATATGAAAATGATGTCTGTTGCAATTTGCAAGCCATGACTTTTGGCATCATACCATTTGGAGCACCAGACACTTCAACTCCGAACAGTTTATAATGCAGTATGTATAAAGAGCACATTTCAAGCTTTCAATTGGCAACCAATTCAGAACCAAGACGGACTATCAACTTTTTATTTGATAGATAGGAATATGAGAATGATCAACATAACAGCCTGTGAACCAAGACTTTTATCACCCCATTACAAAGTATGGTGCATTTCTTTCAAATGCACTAGGTAATCCAACCAGAAAGTAAATAAACATAAATTATCACTTAACTGACTGATGGAATGAGATCGACTTCGACCGGTGCAGAGCATGGTATATAAAACCACCACTGCCTTATGACATTGACAGCAAATGACAGAGAGCACGTACATAGCACTGACCCATGTACCGTACAGGCTCCAAATGCTTTCCAATCTCAGATTACCCTGGTCTGACAGGCAAAGTGGAGACATTCACACACATTCTCAGCTCCCAGGGGAGCAAAAGACACATCTGTCTGTTCAGACATTCAAATCATTGGCAGCTCACCAACAGCATTTACTATCCACAATCAAGTAAGGTATGCATCTCAATCTGGGCCAGGTAAAAAAATACATGTATGTGCAAATCATCTTTCCCACGGACAAAGTGTTGGACCTCGTGACCTGCTGAATCCAAAACTTCAAATCCCAAGTTCAATGACCCAACCATTAGACATAATACCACATATAATACATAAGTTGTATGTCTGAAGCAACATACGCCAAACACCACCTCACTCCCCTGAAAAACAACCCATTTTGACATTGCGGCAATTGGCAACGTACTATAGACAGCATTACTGAGTTTGATACTTAAAATTTTTGAAGTTTTGAGTAGACCTGAGCTGATTATGTGTAATTTATAATTTCAAGGCTTATTCTCCAGTGTCAATCTTAAAAATGACTAGTGTACATGCTGCAACAAATCTGATATCAACAAACAGAAAATATAAAGGATGTAAATTATTATTTTTTAATAATGTAAAAAATCAAGAAAAAAATGGAAAGCCTCCACATGTAGTAGCAAAGAAACTGAAAGAAAAAACTGAGCAAATTAATGAAGGCATGCAAAAAAAGAAACAAGATGAAACAAAATAAACCCCAATAGTGCATGAATAAGACAAAAGAGTACAGAATTAAACTTTAACAAAGATCAGTTCATCAATGACTAGTTAGTGTAATAAGTAATTGATTCATTGTAGAGCTGCTTTAATTATCTCAAAAGATGTATCCACAAAATGAGGCAGAACAGAGAAACAAACAGCGCCCATTCTCCATTCAGTTTGTTTTGCTTCAAAGGCAGTTTTTCATTTTTTTTTTTTAAATCATAATTCTCAGTATCACCGAGTTTCATATTTTAATATTAGGACATTACATCTTTGATGATGTCGGCTTTTTCTTTGATAAAATCAAATATTATTCTGCATAGTGGGCTTGAAAGAAGATAAATAACAAAAGAAATTCATAAAAATCAAGCAAAGAAAAAAGAAGAATTTAAAACTGACCAAATTCTTTCATTTTCAAAGAATGGGAATGTTCTTTTCACACTGTATATTCATTCCAGTTAAATTTTCCTTGTCACAATCATGTTATAATCCAGCAATGTCTTTCTTTCACTCAACTGAGTACATGTATTTACTGCTGTTGATGACTGTATTCACTCAGTTATATATATATATGTTGCTCAACAAATGAATAAAAAAGGTGATATCAATAAATAAGTGTTGGTAGATATGCTTATAATTGCCTGATACCAGCAAATCAGATGGAAACCATAACAAAGCATCATTAAAAAGAATGTAATATTGAGAAATCCAGTTAAAATCATCATTTATGCATAACAAAATCAAAATCTCTCTGTCTCAGCATTCACAAAGGAAACATTGCTTAATATAAAACGTCTCGAAATGAAACAAAGAGAAAAACAAAGCACAGAGCAAGAAACAATATTTCACTCTAAACTCCAAACTTATGGCAAGGTCTTGCAGAGGCTTAAAAAAGAGAAGTTACAGTTCTCAATGCCTTGGCTCTATGTAGATTAAGCGCAAACTGAACACATAGTCAATGTCATGGTAGATGGGTGAAATAAATACATAGAGATAAATACCACTCCGGTTTGTTGTTTTGTTTTTTGATTTCTGCAGAACAAGATATAAAATACTATACTATGCTCTTGAAAGTAAAGATGTGTAATTAATCTCATATATTCATGACTATCTCTTTGTCATGTTTTGATGTCTTTGAGCCCACAATATACTAGGTTGCTAACATATATCTAGATATACTACACTATTCTATATTCATGAGAACCCATTTTGCCAGCAAAGAAATAATTCCAAGTCAGTGCAGATTTCTCAGTGATGTGGTTAGGACAAAAACTATAAGGCACTAACTGAATGCTAACCTGATACCTTTATTTCAATCACAACCTACCAAGCCTAGACACTGATCACTATTTTATTTTTACATGAAACTAGTTTCTTCTTACATTCAAAGCCACTCTTTTCCATGACTACTGAGATGATGGCAGGAAATCACGCTCCTCTGTAGACCTAGGCTGATAAGTAAGCCTTTAAAAAATTCCTAGAATGAATAAGGAATTTATTTCCAGGAACCAAGATCAGGTGAGAGTAAATGAGAAAAGATGTAGTACAAGGGTTAAGATATAATATGCATTGTACATGTCAATGTTCCATCAAGTAGCATACTGGTTAATTGGCAAATACAGGTGTGTTACATAAGGTCAAGTGTTAGAAATTAGATGCCAAATTATCATACAATTTTCTAAATTCAAGGAAATCTCACAGATCAAACTGAAAACTAGAGATTTTGACATCTTGTCAATAGATGAATTCATGAGGTTATCGATATATGCGAACCATTCAAAACTGTAATTCTACAGCCTTTGGCATGAAAAGTATTCATTCTGTGTCACTGTGCGTTAATAAACAAGATGACAGGACATGAAGAATGGAAGGGTGCTCATCTGTACAGATTAATGACAACAAAAATGAGATAAAAAAAAAAACTACAATGAATGAATAGTGGTAAATAATATCATATTAAAAATCTTTAACCATATAATCATTTCTCTTTTTTTTAAGAGGTTTCCCATACATGACACATGATTTACAGAGCACAGAATATTTTGCAGATAACATACAGTAAACAATGTGGCAAAGCCTCAATAGAATCAATAAATAAGGAGCATATATATATATATAAATATATATGTAGAAATATTTTGCCTCACACATTTTCTCTTGCAATCAGACACGCTGCCTAAACCTAGAGCAATAACACAATACTACACAAGTCTTCACTGTACAAATGTGTCATAAAAATCTGCTTCAGTTTAACTCGTGCACAAAACACAACAAGCAAAGGTGTAAAAAAGTCTCACTCTATTGCTTCTTCACAGTTAATTCAACTGTACCGGTAGTCTTTGCACGGTACAATGAATAGTCCAAGAGAACCTGTCTATGGCTCAACCTTGAGGAACACAAAAATTAGCTGTAGCGAAAACTATGAAATATCTAACTTTATGTTGATGAACAAAGTCAGATGTAGGCTTTCTGAATGCTCTCGTTCTGGCAGACTTGAACCAAGCAGACAATGTGCTGGCAAAAAATGGCAAAAGGAGCCTCTGGTAACTTTGCTTGAATGAAAAACTTAGGGCTCAATTGCATCCATTTCCAAGATAATTAGCTGGATCTAATTCTGCAGACAAACATCTGTTTCATATAAATAATATATATTTACAGAAAGGAAAAAAACACTTTACTAGACACACCAAATGAAGTCAAAAATGTTTTCCATATGAATTGTATTGTAGAAAGTCAAGTCACTCTTTATTCCCTGTAATACAGTTTGAAGCCATTGTACAATAAGAAATTTTTCCTTTCTACACCAAACTGATTCAAAGCCACTTTCCACACAAATTATGTTTGAAAGAGTCCTTCATTTATTCCATGGCAGACTGATTCAAATCATGTTTCATATGAGCTTTGTCATACAGCACACATTTGTCAACATACTAACATAAATAAATGAGCTTTGTCATAGTCACTCATTAATCTTCAAACTGAAATTCACACTTCAAAACATTTTCTGTTGCCTCAATAGGAATACATCTATTTGCATCAGTAGTCACATACAACAGGGATTATACATGCCACAAGTCATAGACAACTGAGCATTTTGGTTATGGAGAGGAGACAGTGTTACATGTAGATAGTGCTGTTTCAAACACTTCTTGCTGAGGTGCGAAATAACTTAATAAAAATGTCCCAAACCACTCTTTCACATGAGCTCTGAAGACAGTCTGGACACAAATTGGGACACTTTAACAATCTAGTCTGCAAAAAAAAAACTAAGAATCAACGAATAATATAATGACCTGGTCAGTAAGATGTCATAAAGAAAAAGAAGAAAAAAAAAAAAAAAAAACTAACTAAATTTATTTAAAATACTTAAGTCTAAAACATCTTCCATGTTGGATTGTTCTACAGAACTAAGTGGAGATTGTATACCACTGGTCTAAAGCATTTTTGATTAAGGAGAAAAAATCATAAAACATATATACAAATATACAAAACATATATTTATACTGATAAAGGTAACGACTTATTAGTTTAGAGCTCTGATGTAGAACAGTTTCATTATGACAACTTTTCAGATACAAATAACAGTCTCATCCACATACATGCTATCAGTGGTCACTACAGCTCTGAGAAATATTACATATTTGACTTCAGATTTATCTGTTTCATTGCAGGGAAATAACACTGTTTTAAGTAACTAATACAAATTCACAAATTCTGTCAGCGTTATTTCTAGGCAAAAAAACTGCTAGTCAAAACAAAGAAAGACACAATTAGGTAGGGCTGACCAAGGAACAACATCAAGCTGCTGGCTCCTTCTCTGAAGCATTAGATGACTCTTTCTCATCTGTTGGCTTTGTCATTGGGGCTTGGGTTGGGCCTGTCTTGCTTGCCTGCTGAGTGCTGACCCCTGACCTCACAGGTATACCTCTTCCGGCAACTGGTATACCCGTCACACCAGCAGCAACACTGGTCGTTGTTCTAGGACCTGGCCTATCTGTATCCAAACTCTCTTCTCCCTTCACAGTAACAGCACCATTTGTCTGACTACTGCTATTATTTGTATTACCATCGCCTTGAGGTGGGTTGCTTGTCTTGCCAGTTTCTACACTGTTACGAGCAGATGAGTTGCGTGTTGTAGCACCAGCACTAGGCATTGGGAGGGAAGATACATACTTTTTCTCTGCACTCGGAATTTCTTTCACACTCTCTGATGGTTTCACCACTTCTATGACTGGTTTCTCTGCAGGCTTTCCATTCTCCCCTGCACGAACTAGGCTAGGAACTGATGCAGACTGTGCCCCCTGTGGTCCAGGTTTGGGTTCTGTAGAATTCTGTGGTTTGGGGATAGACCTAGCACTTGGCCTGGGCAATGAGGTAGCCCCAGCTTTTACAGGTGTTGTACCAGGTTTCGCATTAGGATCCACTCCTGGTTTCTGTGGTTGTTGAGTCTGCGATGCTGGTGCGGCGGCTGGTTTGGAGTCTGCTGGTTTCACAGCAGAAGATTTGGATGAGCCACCAGAATCAATGTCGCTGTCTTCTGAGTTTTCATCTTCACTATCAACATCATCATCATCACTTTCCTCATTGCTGGCAGATGCTAAGGAACAAAATGTAAACAGGATTAACATATTACTCAACACTGTATTATTTATCTTTTCTTCAAATGTTTCTGAAAGCTGTTCAGCAAGATTACACTGTGGGAGACAAAATACTTAAATATCACACACAACAGCGTTCAAATTTTGGGACCCCCAGTTGCAGCTTAGTTAAATATGCATGAAAAATATGCTCTAACAATCCTAAGGCAGTTTCTAAAAACACATAATGATGATGATAAAGACTTGAAAAACATTGCTCTGGATAGAGGCAACAGCAAGTCCTGCAGAAGAGGAGGCACAAAAGGGAGAAAAGAGACTGATCATATCATTCACATAACTAGCCAAAGCAAAAAACAAAAAACCAGGCACAGGTATTGGAACAGGGTTGATAAAGAAGGACAGAATGGACTCATTCGGAATCTCTACCTAATCACCTGGTGGTGGTCAACACAACATCTGTTAAACGTTATTGGTTCTCATGTGATAGAGATACCCTGCTCCTTCGTTTACATTGCAGAACACACTGCATTATGAACAATGGGAGATCGGTGTACTCAGCCCTATTACTTCTCTCTATCAGACAAAAGAGGGATTGAACTAGTAATGTAGAGAGGGGAAAAAAACACTTTTGTGCCCTTTGAATCATACACCATGAACAATTCCAAAAATAATGTGATGTAAAAGAATGTTTTCTTCTCATTGTTATAATTTTTTCAAATTTTTTGGCAATCAGTTTTTCAAATGCCATGAAGTGCAGGAATTTTTTCCTCTTTACACTGCTTGCTCAATACTTCTTGGCAAAGGAAGTAATAGGGCTGGTCAAAATGACCTCCCCTTACACGAGCCGATCTTTTGGGATGGGGCAGATAATCTGGGAAATGGTCTCCCATTCGTATAACACGGGTTGTTATTGTGCAATCTATGAGTGTTACAACAGTGTCAACTGGGCGACAGGACAGATTGACTGACTATTGAGAAATCTCAATTGAAAAGACAAGTTGCTCTGTGTCTTTGATCACAATACTGTTTCAGTTACCACATGAATGAGTCCACAAGTGTACAACAGCTTTCTGACAAGTGTAGGGAGAAGAAATTAGATTTGGAAAAGGAAGATGGTGAATTCTACATCTCCTGTTCTTACCTGTCTGAGCTCCTTTGCCACGCCCCCTTGGAGCAAAGAACTCCAGTCTTGGAGCCACAGGTCTCTGCTTCCTGGCTGGGTTCACATAGAAACAATAACAGCAACGGAAAGCTGAAACCGAAGAATGATATGGTTATCATTATTGCACCACCCTTAACTCAGGTTCACAAAAAGAAGGAAAAACACTAAAAGTTTCATTTTTTATTGCTTGTATGTCCTAAACAAACTTTGAAGAGATAGAATAAACAAAATTAAGATTACTTAGATAGACATGAAGTGAAAAATGTCCAAAATCCCAAATGTGCCTAAAATCCTAACCTGAGATTGTCACTCCTTCTGAGGACTTCTCTTGATAACCTTGCAATGGCAAAATAATTGACATAAGATCCTGACTTGCTACATTAGATAATGGCCCAATACTATTATTTTCAGTGTGAAGTATCATTTTTTCTCAAAAGCTGTCTGGGTTCAGTGTTTGAAGGTCCATCATTTTGTGTTCTTAAACAAACATTTTTCATCATCCATGGGTTGAGTGACAAATTGTTATAAATTAAATCATTTTCTGGCCATGAGATACTGTAGGAGTGGCTTTTTAATGTAGAGAAAGCAGTGAAAAAACAACTCAACAAACTGAATAACTGAACCAGTTTCCAAGAATATGAATTTTTGTCATTTGTTACATCTAAGAAATGGCCCATTGGGTATCCATGTTTTTAGTTGTTTTTTTCCTGATCAACTTTTTAATTTACTGGAAATGACCTAAGGAACCATTTCTGTAGTTATTGGATGATTGGAAGAGTAGAACGAGGCACTAAGAGTTGAGTTACATTTTCGTCATTACATTGACACGTTACATCTAAGACTAGGGACATTGTGGTCTGGAAATTGCAAACATTGAATACTATTTACTCAGTGCTTTAATCCTATGAAACTGGTGTGGTTTTGATTTTGAGGGAGATCAGGATCTGCCGATCTGTTTTCATTTTGATTTTAGCTCTCCAGCTATAATGAAGTAGTGTGCTTGTTATTTGTTACATCTAAGAAGTGGAAATTTTCATCATCATTACATGTAATTAAATATCATTCAACCTTTAGGAATGACTTCTATCACATTTATGGCTAAACAATTCATAATAATGGTCCTAAGTATAGAAGGATGATGGTGGCGACATTTATACTATATAACAATGGTTAAAAGCTAGTAAAATTTTCAATGTTAGTATTACTCGTATTTACTTTGTCATTATATTGACATAGCAAGTCTTATAAATCATTAGACCTTGATATTATACAGCCAAAGGAAAGATCCCATATTCACAGGCCCACACTACGTAACAGTCTTTTCCTACCCCTTTTGTATGTGTCTCAATGAAATTTTATTCCCTCAATTCATTTTTTTTTTTTGGCATTGTTATATCTATGAAATTTAATATATTTAATTGCTGAATAAGTAATATTTCTGACTAAAATGCGTGTCAACACAATCTTATGAAACATATTATTCTTAGACGTAACAATGACAGAAGTGTAACATTTATAACGTGATTCTAGAATAACTGGGTAGCACAAAATACATTCTGATCACCTAATTTGCTTATTACCAAGATATGTCAACTGCTATTTCAACTTGAAGCAGTCTAAAATCATAAGAAAATTTCTCTTTCTTGTGTCATCATTATGTCTAAGAAACATGGGACACCTACATTTTAAGGCTACCCACAGTAATAAGCATCAGTTTTCCTTTTAAGATAATAGACCTAGTATCTTAAGGTACTGATTTAATATATATGCAGATCTATTTAAGGCTGTTATGAAATTGCCTTCCGTGTGACAATCTTATGATTGACCTTTTGAGAAAGCCTCATATTTAAACCTTTCAACCTGTTGTGGGTGGTTATCTTGTAGGAACAATATCACTATGGAGTTGAAAACTTGCTCAGCCATTTTTATTGAAAAGGCCCCTTAGTATCCTTGCATTTCAAGATCTATCAGAAATTTTGTCCTCTTCCTCTGCCTAATATATACAAGGAGGACTAAATATGAAGAGGAGAAAACAAACCCCTGAAATTTACTGATTATAGCATAATATGGAAAATGTACGAAATGTCTGAGCAGTTGATTCACATGACACACCCGTCAAATTTAACAGCTGCATTCAGAGGACATTTTTTTTTCCATAAGCACTTTCAGCACAGAATGATATAGGAAGTTTTCTTCTATTTCAATTATTGAATTTAAAGCGCTGTTGTCTTTGAAGAGCAGGTAAAATATTTCTGAAACAAAATGCTTCCCATCCACTTTAGGGGTTTCCCCAATGAGCCTTTCCTTACTACTCTTTTTTTCTAAGGTGCAAAGAAAAATTGACTTATCTCAAACTGTATATCTCAAGAATCAAAGAGATATATTCCTAAACTGAATGGACAGGAATAATAGGCGGCATCAAGTGACAGATGTGATAGTATGATCTGCTGATGGTGCTGACGTATTCAGAGATACCAATGACACTTGTCACATAAACTACTCTTATCCTTCTTAAATTTTCTGCCTTGTTCTAAAGTTATTCTAAAAAAAATTTCATTCCAGTAAGGCAAATATGTGAAAATATAGCAATTAGTATTAAGCCTCCCCAACAGTATAAAATTCTTTCCTCTGAAGATAAGTAAGGTTGATCTAATCTTGCCTTAATTTTATAGTGTGCTCAAATCCACTCATGCTTTGCATTAGGTGCCATTTCTCTGTTCTTGTAGTTTTAGCTATTCAGAACAATCAAAATCTTCAAGTTTCACAACAGTGCAGGGAGACTGTTCTCTTTCCTATTTTGGCTTTCAAATCACCAATAGTAATGTTATTCCTTTTAAGCGTAGACACATGTGATAGGTATGATCAGAAGGAGGTAAGGAAACCACATCACATGTCTGACCTGTTACAATATGGAACTGAGCATCTTGCACTCTTATTTATTAATTTAATCTGGAGAAGCAGGTCCCAGCCTTTCCTGTATGTTTGTCATTCAATAACACTGGAAATTTCTGTTATTCTTAGTTCAAAATGGGACTTGGACATATAAATCGAGACCAATATACAGCAATAAAATGCATGTAAATATTTATTTTCCTTTTGACTAACACCAAAAACTCTATTAATGGACCAATATGATATGAGACTCATTGAACCAGCTGGTGTGACATTTGTTTTCTTTTTTTAACTGAAACAGTTTGTCTAACTTGCTAAGATCAGGAGCTAAAACTGTTTACAGTGAGATAAAGATTTATTGTGACCAAGGATTGATCAGACACATTCCCAGCCCAGTCTCAAACCTACTGAGGTACTCAAACTCTTCCTTCAGAGCCATGCCGTTGTGGGAGTAACATTGCTGACAGATGAGGGCGTATCTGTTCTCAGGTCCATCACCCACCAGATAGTCCATCAGCCGATCCATTGTGCCTCTTTCTCGGGGTAAAACTGAACGAGGCATGGGTGGTCCTGGCGGAACCACTGAAAGAAATGTACAAAATTTTCTACTTACCCAATGCCATTACAATAATATGCAAAAATATGCTAGTTGAAAAGTGTTTGAAATTTACAACAGTCAAAAAATTATCTTCCCATTAAAAGCAGCAAATCTGAAATCCTTGAAACCAAGAGTACATATGTGAAACAGCAATAGATAATTCTTTGAAAGATTGACAATTCCTGTGTTGATACATTTGCAACTGGGCTTCAACTTCCTACTGTCAAATTTATGAATGAGTGAAACCTATGAGTCACTAGTAACCAGCTGGCTTACCATATGGTGGGGCTATGCCTCCCCTAATCATTCCTTGTGCTGGCATGGGTGGCCTGGGCTGTGGTGCAGAGGGGCGAGGTGCAGCTTGGGTTGGCGCTGATGCAGGAGTGGATGGATATGGTGGCGGAGTTTGGCGGACTCGAGGACTTGGTGGCCTTGGTAACCTTGGAGTGGTTGTGGGAGTAGCAGGTGCAGGCCGTGGTTGTTGTTGAACTGTCCTGACACTTCGTTGATGAAGCACTGAGGGAAAATTAACAAAATTTTGCAAAATACAGACAATTTTGGGAATAAAAGAAAAAGCTTTTTTCATACCTTGTTTTGGGAGATCAATTACCCACTAATAAGACAAAAACCCTAATCCAGGTATATAAACCTTGCCAAATTTGTGCAGATGAGATCTTTTTGAACAATTTTAAAATAGAAAAGAGAAAACAAGGACTAAACAGTTTCACAAAAAATACTTGTATTAGTGCAAAAATCAAATGACCAAGACAATTGAGTAAGCCACAGCGTCACAACGGTGGCACTTTAGTTGCGCTGGGCTTGGCCCAAAACCACAAGCGGGGTCACGAGTGTCGGGTTACATCACGGGCGCTGCGCCGTGGCGGGAAAATAGACTGATTTATGGGGCTGTCTCTTCATTAAATTACTCCTTTATGTTAAGGAATGCAAGAATGGTTTATTTTCGACTGTACTAAGCTTAAGTGATTGTAATGTTTCGTGAAAAAACCAGACCTCTAGCTTAAATACTTTTGCCGGAAAACTCTTCTGAAGTTGGGCTAATTTTCATCTCAATATGTAATTATGAGTGATACATTCAATTACTGTTAATTACACAACCACACGTCAGATTGAATTTTAGTTTCATGACGTTATAGACAATACCTTTATGCATAAACATGCCAAATTTAGTATCCTCGTCACTGAAAATAATGCCTCCACGGCAATTTTCATCCCTATGCTGCTGTTTTTATCCATTCAAAAAATGATACTCCAGGGTCAAATGAAGTTCCATACGCATTATTACATTTTTATCTTTC
>JBCAUA010389552.1:0-18245 GCA_038406235.1 Peronia verruculata | reverse complement strand
TAAAAAATATCGATTTTTACTTCGGAGCTGCTTAAAGGAGTATCGATTCCTTGGGACCACAAAAGAGAGGGAGAGCCGAAAGTGGTATGGTGGAAGTTGTATGAAGAGGCTAACAAACTCTGTAAGGTCAAAATTCACTGATAAAATAATGAATTACTTCCTTTTATTTATTTATTTTTTTTGGTTTGAAATATACCGTACTCTTTCCTCTCCATTATTTAAATCCAATGTTAGTGTTGTTTTCTTTTTGCTCTAGTTAGAGTGTGGCCCGCCCCTTCGTTTATTTTTTTATATTTGGCCCTCACTACAAAAAAAAAAACTTTTGGACACCTCTGGTCTAGATCTAGATCTAGATAGATCTAGATCTAGACTAGATCTACTAAATCTAGATCTAGATCCGCTTCCCGATAAAAACTAGGACTAGACTATATCTAGATAGATCCATTATGTCGAGAAAACCTCCATCCAGGAAGTTGAAAGACCAAGTCCTGAACCCGCGGATTATAATCCGGGGCAGGCATTTAACAGAAGATAGATCCATCACTAGTTTCTGACGCCGGTAATAAAACTTGCTGATATTAGTGATATCAGAGACTTTGAAATACTCCAATCTAAATCTAAGTTTTATTCATAAAAAATTCTTGAGAAGACTAAATCTGGATCAAGATCTAGATTTTTTAGTTTAGTCTAGATCAAGGCAAGATCTTCTAGATCTAGAGTCTAGATCTGTACTGAACTCACCAGTGCCAATTATTTACATTAGTTGCGTCTGGTCGATCTTCTACAATCCATCGTGGATCACCTTCTCCCCATTTCGCCATTGTCTATGACCGCGATATGATTAAATTATTCTTTTAATAATGTGACCAATACTAGATCTATATTACAGCTGTTCTGTGAAGACTGGCGCCGGTATGTTATGTGTTCAGTATGAGTGAACACACGCGACGTTTCTGGAAAGCGAACTAAACAAATCGCCGAACCGGAAGTAGCATGTTGCCAGCAACGACACCTTACGGTCTTCGGATTTATTCGACATCAAACTAATCATAGGCCTAACAAAATAATACTATGCAATGTGATTGAAAGTAATGAAACATCAAAATGGCTAATCATAAAAACATTTGTGCAATGAACAGTGTATTTAGAAGAAAGGGAAGGGGGAGCGTGCATAAGTGAAAATTGATGAAAACATTAAAAAATGTCAAAATAAAAAGGTATTTATTAAATTATTATCCATCAGGAGATGCCTTCAGAAAGAATAATGAAAAGTGAAGTTTGAATGATTTTTGTTTTATTCTATAAGTGTAGGTGTTAAATTCCCAAGCCATACCATAGATCTATGGCCATACTACTCCGGTCTTTCACACACCATCCTCCCAAAATAAGAGTGAACAAACTTTGGAGTCATTGGTAAAATAAATAAATAAATAAAAATAATGAAAAATAAGTAAATAAAATTTAAAGAAGAAGAAGAAGAAGAAGAATCTAACAGCCGCTCTGGTCCCTCTCCCTCCTTTTGTACGGTACCTTAGATTACCCCCCCCCCCCCAGACTCATCCACCTCCACCTCCCATTCTCAGCTTCCAGTCACCTCCCCGTTCAAAGCTAAGAGAGGTCTTTGCTCTTGATTCTAGCGGTTTTATGTTAACTAGTTATTTTGAAAGATTCTCTGTTGAAAATGCTAAAGTAAATTTGACTATGCTTGATAGTCAGAGCTATAAACAAATATAATTTATTATATTCGATGATCAGCACAATCAAATCATTTGCCATGGAGAGACCGCCTAAAATTGCTATTTTACTATGTATAACATTTGCTTAGCAGCAATAGAAGGAGGTGATTACTCACCACAATTGAAGAAATTCTACTTTCTACATGACGCATATTTTAATTATTCATTTAACGACTCAGCTTGAAAACTTTGTTTTGTACGTATAACATCCACACTTTTTATCACTAAGCAAGGGGAGAGCAATCCCACAGCTTTTACTTTATTTACATCCGGTGAACACAGCTGTCGTCAAAATATAATCATTAAAAAAAAAAAAAAACTTGTCATACACCATACTTTACCAAGGCTGTCCCAGTTTCTCTGTGCAATTTATTGAGATACACATGCACCAGGAATGATCATGACTTAGCACTTACCCAGTACTAAGGCTTCACAATGTCGCCAATGGATGCTACAGATAGATGGAACTGGTCTGCCTTTTGTGGACATGGAGAAGATTTTAAATCATGGTCAGGAAAAGACTTTGGCCACTGTTTTGAACAAGTTGCAATTTTGGCACCAACACATGCTTTGCTCGCTATTGTTAGTGTGTATCATTTTGGTCGTAGACGAACAAGATTGAGAGGAAGTAGTTTTTATGTTAGCTGGACTTGGTTTTTGGCGCTTCGATTTCTCGTAACACTATTATTAGCAGTCAGTCCTGTGGCACAAGTTGTATTTTCAATAACACTGGAGCATACATTGCCAAGCATCGCAGATGGAGTGGTAGCTGGAATTTCATTTTTGGCATGGGTCCTTCATGCACTATATGTCTGGAATGTGAGGTATCTTCATACTGACAGCCTGAGAGGACCTCTCAGTAACCTGGTAGCTTTTCTTATAGTTACAGCATCTTGTGCTGTCCATGTCCACACCAGTATAGTCAGGCATATTTCTAAATCCATCCATCAAAGTCAAGTAGAGGAGTACACAACCTATATTAATGCATTGTTGTGTCTCATTTACCTCATTAGTTTAATACCAAACAAACAGCGGATCTATCACACAAACATTGCATTTCAAGTCAATGAAACTGAGGATGAATCAGAGCCACTAACATGGGACAGAATACGTTCTTACAATGCTATTACACCATCACGTAGAAATCAAGCAATCATTGCAGAGGTTGATACTGGATGTTGTTCATGGCTGACATTTCAGTGGGTTCAGCGTCTTATGTCACGAGGCGCCAAGCAAAAAATATCCAGTGTTGATGATTTATACCTATTGCCCAACAGACTCAATACAAATCAGATTGATTTACATTTTGAAAAGGTGTTACAAGGACTCCACACGGAAGAGAATGTATGTGTTCTCACAACAAGTGCAACTACAGACAGCATGAGAAATTATGCAAATCTTCCTGATGTTCTGGTTCGACAATCTAATAACATACAGTCATCACCGACAAGTCATGGAAATTATCAGAGTTTCACCAGGAGAGATTATGTAGTGGATGAAGGCTCTGAGGTTGAGAGTGAATCTGAAATATCACGCCAACATTCAAGTGATCAAGAACATTCCCCAAAAGGAGAAATTAGTTTGTCAAAAGCCCTACTCTCTGCTTTTGGTATTGAATACTTTTCTTTAGGGGTCCTTAAATTATTTGCTGATTGCTTTGGATTTGCTGGTCCAATTCTGTTGAACTACTTAGTCAGCTTTATTGAAAAAAAGTCAGATCCTTATTACCATGGTTATTTATTTGCAGCTGGGCTTGCTTTGTCAACTCTTTTGGGAACTTTTTGTTCTACTCAGTTTGACTACAATGTCCAAGTTGTTGCTTACAAACTGCGATGTGCCCTAATTACAACTGTTTATCGAAAGTCACTCACAGTCAATGGTGTTTCTCAGGCCAAATTTACCTCCGGTGAAATTGTCAACTTTATGAGTACAGACACAGACAGAATCCTCAACTTCTGTCCGAGTTTCCATGCATTTTGGAGCTTACCTTTCCAGGTAAAACTTACTACGGAACTGTAGTTTCCTTTCTGTTATACAATGGATTTTGTTCTTTGACCAAAATCTAATTTTATGCATGATGTCAATGGCAGGAGTAAGTGAAACATACTGGTGTGTACTTGAAATAAAATCAGCAAATAGCTCTATATAGATATTCCAAGATTTTGTCTGCTAGATGATATATTTTTGCCAAACATATAAGTCCAGAGTAGCAGCCATATCCTTTTGCTTTGGGAAATCTTCTTGCTTTGGTTTTGTTTTCACTGTGTTGTTTTCTATATTTAAATTATGCCTCCTGTTTTCATAAATTCAGTAGTGGCAAAAATATCTATGGTTGATAAATATATTATCTGAGTTTTTGTGAATTGGTTATTGTTTCATTTAGAATTGACTGTATTGCAAATTGAAAAAAGGAGAAGGAACTTCAGTAGCTGGAAGCTGACTAAACCATAACAAGATGCTATATGTCACCTCTCAGGTTGGAGTCTCACTGTATCTGCTCTATCAACAAATGGGCCTAGCTTTCTTGGCAGGTATCGCCTTTGCTGTCCTGTTAGTCCCCATCAATCGATGGATTGCTGTGAAGATTGGCAAACTGAGTAGAGAGATGATGCAGTACAAGGATGAAAGGGTGAAAGTCAGTAACCAATAATGCTTACAGAAAGTGTCTAATTATGAATGGTGTTAGAATGTGGATGGCTATCAATCTGCACTATTTCCATTTTAAGTCAATGTTAAAAATGAGCAACATTTTTAAACAACTTTATTTTTTAATGAAAGTGAAAAAAAAAAAAAAAAGAATGTCATGTGAGTGAATTAGATAACATGAATAAATAATAATATTCATAGCTTGTGATGTGGCAGTCTAATTTTATTAATGCTGTTTTTTAGTGTATTGTAAAGAATACAAATGCTGCCTTTAAAAAAAAAAAAGACATAGGGATTAGTAAAAGACTTGCTTCACACTAATTCTTCATTTTGTTGTATATTTATTCATTTTTCTGTTTGGTATGGAAGATGAAAATGTAAAATGATAACTTATGTACATATTTACATTAGATAATGAACAATTCAATACCAATTTAAAGTCAGTAGAGAGTTTGTTCTTTTTAATGTTGCAGCTGATGAACGAACTTCTACATGGCATTCGTGTTGTCAAATTTTATTCCTGGGAGCAACACTTCACAGGTCGAATTAATGAAACTCGCAGCAAAGAGTTGCGTTGTCTGAAAGGCAGGAAATACTTAGATGCTCTCTGTGTTTACTTCTGGGCCACAACTCCAGTATTGATCTCCATTCTGACATTTACCACTTATGTACTTATGGGAAACAAGCTCACAGCTGCAAAGGTAAGAGGGGAAAGGCAGATTAAACCACATAGTTAAGGCGTTTACAGATGTCTGTACGAGGAACCAGGAGATGCAAGGAAAAGCGAAATTGACACACAATGCATTAGATGTAAGCAGGATGCTGTACAGGGCTATTTTCTAACATGGAAAACATCTAAAAATTGTTTAAGATTAAATTTGCTCAGTTACTTAGCAACACTTTAAATTGATACTCACAGAAATGATATGTGGGAATTAGTTCATGTCTATCTAGCTTAGGTTGATCTTTGTTTGTCAAGATCATGTGAACATTTAATTGTTTCAGTCTAAAGATGTTAGATCCATACTTTACGACATACCAATGATGGGATTTTGCTTTTCAGGTTTTCACTAGTCTGTCCCTCTTTCTGATGTTGATCAGCCCACTGAATGCATTCCCATGGGTGATCAATGGTCTTGTAGAAGCCTGGGTGTCCCTCAAACGAGTGCAGAATTTTGTCAGTCTCAAAGACACAGATCTACATGAATATTACAGTGACGAGGGTGAGTAAATGTTGTTAGGTCTCAAACTCTGACAATTAAAATTATGGCTTATCTTGTAACCTGTCTAGTCTATCTTTTCTTTCCCGTGTCCTATTCTCTCATTTTTTTCTCTAGGCCATGCTATCCTGTTTTGTCCTATCCTGTCCCAGCCTTCTTGTCCTATCCTGTCCTGTCTTGTTCTGTGGTATTTGTCTTATCCAATTTATAATCCTGTCTTGTCCTGTCTTGTACTACCCTGCCCAGCCTATTCATTCTTCCCATCCTATTCTTTCTATTCCTGTTGGATCTTGTCCTATTCAATTCTTCTATGCTGTATTATTTAGAAAGAGTTCCTTTGCCCAAAAATTGACCTGAAACTGTTTTTTGCTAGATTTCTATTATCATTTTATGGTCCTTTCTTACAGATTTAGAGTGGTTTCAACATTTGCACTGGTATCTTCAGTTTTGTGCACCAACTTTCACAAATAAAACAATATGAATGGCCTTTAATACTTACTGCCTTAGGCAAGTTTGACCGTCATAAACTATTGCTTTTTTATTGTATATATATGATTTCTTACAAAAAAATACATTCACAGAAAAGTTAGATTTACTTTAGGGATAGGGAAAAATTGTAGTGTTTGTTGAAAGCATAGATAGTAAAATGGTAGAGGTTGAATTTGATTCAGGTAATCTCAAAGTGAATAATTATGATGCCACTCAATTAAAGCACTGCATATCCTTTTCTGTTTGTTGTTGGTTTTTTTTTTTTTTTTCATTGAAAGGATGGATTTGGTTTTCATGACTGTTGTTCATCAATTTTCAGCTCGTGGATTTGACACAGTGATAAATATGAAGGATGCCAGCTTTACCTGGATGGAGGGGGATGGGGATGGTGCCACAAGAACCCTGATCCGAAGAAGCAGCAGTAGCATTGAAGAAGGGAGCAGTGAGGAAGAAGGGAGCTCATCGCAGGACTCGGCCACCAGCATCACACAGACTCCAACTCAAGACCTGCTGGACATCAATTTTAGGGTGGAGAAGGTTAGCATCTTTTCATAGTTTATTTTTTAAATTTTTCTTGCTATGAAGGTTATTATTTTTACCTTTTTTTTTTCTCTCTTTTTTAAAAAAAAAAAACCAACTTGATGTAGTGAAATAATAGGAGTTGAGATCAAACATAAAGTTATTTTTTGGTTCTGTTAAACTACTTTTTTTGCTTCTGTGTTGGTAACTAATGTTTCTCTTTTTTTTTGTAAAACAACTTGATGTAGTGAAATAATAGGAGCTGAGATCAAACATAAAGTTATTTTTTGGCTCTGTTAAACTACTTTTTTTTGCTTCTGTGTTTGTAACTAATGTTTCTAAGTTCCAGGAATTGACATTCAATATTACTATTCATTTGGTGCTGCAAAACCTTGAAAAAAATTGTGTTGAAAATTAGATCCAATGAAGCACTGGAGACTGAAATCTAATACTTAACTGTTTGATATTGCCAAGCTATATATATATATATATATTTTTTATGGCTGCTTCCAAATGTCATGGTGGTATATTTGTAAAATAAGTTGGATCCATTCTACTTTTTTTTTTTTCTTTAACCTTTTGCAAGCAAAATTCTTCCTTTTCACAGATGGTTCAAATGTATTTTGTTTATATCTTGTGTGATCAAAGTTCCAAATGTGTACACATTTCTCTTCAGTGAACAAGAAAAAGGAAAATATCAATAGAAAAAGGTGTCCTGATGTGATGTGAAATCAGTTGACAATAACTTATGACCTTTTATCATGTTTATATATCTGCACTGAAAATTTCCCCATTGACAGGGCCAGCTTGTGGGTGTGGTGGGCAAGGTTGGGGCAGGGAAAAGTTCCTTGCTGAGTGCAATTATCGGGGAGATGAACAGAAAAGAAGGAGAGATCATGGTTGATGGTCTTGAGGATGGTTTCGCTTTAGTCGCCCAAGAGCCTTGGATCCAGCATGCAACTGTGCGAGACAATATCCTCTTCGGCCGACCCTTTAACAGTCAGAGATACAACCTGGTCGTGGAATGTTGTGCTTTAGTGGAGGATCTGAAGGTAGGGTGGTTGGATGCGTTGGTGTCTGATGTTTGACCCCCAACAGTGTGAAAGAGCCAGTTTGTTCACACTTTGTATGGGAATTTCTTTTCACCGTTTATTTAACAACATGGCAGTCATATTTTGTTGCCTTAAAATTTAGTGTTGTCAGAAATTCTGACACTCCCTCTGTTTTGTTGACTCTTTAAGATTAAGACAATACTAAATCAAATTAAGAAAACAAGTTTGATGCTTTGGGTTGTCTAGTGAAACATTCAAGCGTGACTTGTGAAATGTGGATGACAGGAAGGGCTGTATTTCAGGCAATGTCTGTGGTCACTTTCAGACAGTTGACAGAAACGGAGAGACAGAAGGGAACAGACTGAAAGGGTGGATGAGACCCAAAGAGATGGATACATGAAAAAAAAAATCAAACAGAAGGAGAGAGTGAGGGACATGAAAAGAGTTAGAGAGAGAGAAGATAGTGCCACACAGACATGGAGATGGAAAATCAAAGAGAGGCAGATACACAGACAGAGATAATCATAGACAAATCTTTTGTCTTTCTTTAACTGTAATTTGATTGGGGAAGGAGGCATTCATGAAGTTAAAAAAAAAAAAAAAGAGTTGTAAAATTAATTTTCATACAGATTGAGAAACAAGGCAATTGATAAACACTCTAACTTGGGAGTTGTATTCATGTAGTGACATTGACATCCATGAATGACCTTTGTTTCGTATGACAGATGATGCCAACTGGTGACATGACAGAGATTGGCGAGAACGGAATCACCTTGAGTGGAGGTCAGAGGGCAAGAGTTGCTCTAGCCCGGGCTGTGTACCAGGTTAGAAAAAATCAGTCAATTGATCCTTTGAGAACTAGTTTGATGGGGTCAATCCATTAACATATTCAAGGCACAATTCATATTTCTAGCTTAAGCAGTCATTGTTCAAGTTAGAAATATTACAGTAGAGCTGAATTTAAATTAAATACCAACAGCTTTTAGTTTCATTTTTCAGTTGTTTTATACATAGTTTTACATTGTATATTTTTTATTGTGGAATTTGTCTAACTAGCCCACCCATTTTGTCCTTGTAGAAGACAATTTACGTAGATTTTCTGACTTGATATTAGATAAAATAGGTATCAAACACAGACAAAAAAATGTTATTTTTGACCGATAAGGTCTTAAGTGCTAAATTAATGTCTCTCCCGAGGACACAGTGTTGTCCCTGGTCAGGGTTCAAACTCAGGAAATCTAATGCCACACATAATCTGAATCTACATATTTGTTCATCACATTTTTCCTCAGGATAAATCCATATACTTGTTGGACGATCCTCTGTCTGCTGTGGATGCACACGTAGCCAAGCATATTTACACCCACTGTATTATGGGACTATTGGCGGAGAAGACACGAGTCCTGTGCACCCATCATACCAAGTACCTGAAAAGAGCTGATCTGGTTGTGGCCATGGAAGGAGGAAGAATTGTTCAGTCTGGTATGTTATCTGATTCATGTATTAGAATTTAGACATTGGGTTTTCTTGGTTAGCTCTTTGCCCAATGTTCACTCACTTGACAAGAGGCAGAATGAGCAAAAAGCAAAGTGATGTGAAATGAAATCATTTTTACTAGCATCATTTAGCTGATGGTTTATTTGTTTATATCTCTCTGTGTGGTTTTAACTAGCTATTTCTCTTTCATCCTTATGGAACCCACTGCCTCTTTGGGAGGTTATTTCAATATAGCCCTGTGACCTAAATGGTATTCTAAAGGGTGTTGATATTTTGGTTTATTAAACAGAATGTTACAAAAAGAAAAACATGTTTTGAACACGTCAGACCATCAAATGTACAATTGGGATCAAGCACCCTCATGAGTTTATTATTCAATTGTTATTGCATTTTCAAAATAACGTCAAAGATAATAAGCTTTTTCGGATTTACGCACAAAGAAACACAGATCTGTCTGCAACATTGTTGGGTGCCAAATTACACATGAATGCATTCAGCAGTTTTTGAGTCCATAAGCGTATTGTGGGTTTTGTTGCAGATTTATAATATAGATAAGCCTCAATAGTAGTCCCTCACTTTCTGAATCTTTTGTGGCCTTCTTTGTAGCCTTCCAAAAGACAGGTTGATTGTTTTCAGTTCAGCATGCAGGCTCTATCTCCAAGACTGTTTAGGGCTCTCTCATTTTATCTTCCTTTGCAGGTTCAAGTCATGACATTAGTTGGCTCTTTCCACTTTGAGTGCCATTGTCTCCTCTTGAATTGTATGGTTGTTGCTTGTTGAATGAGATGATATTCTTAACTTCTTCCTGAAGGTCCCCCAGCTGAGATCTTGCCCAATGTTCATCTGCCTGATGAACGACAGAATGAGCATCAAAAGGCAAGGAATAATGAAGGAGACAGAGAGGAGGAAGAGGAAAGAGAGGGGGAGGCTTTGATGCAGGAAGAGGAACGGCAGAAAGGAGCAGTAAAGGGGGACGTGTACAAAACCTACTGGAAAGCAGTAGGCACTTGCTTGTCTCCCCTTGTGCTTGTCAGTTTATTCCTTATGCAAGGTTTGTTGCAATATTCCTTATGTTTTTTGCTTGAAAAAACTTTGCTCGAGCTGTCTTTGAAAAACTATGATTTGGCAAGAATGCTGCAAGTAATGAAATCTTTATAAACTGTCTTGTATGATGTAACTACATGATCACAATAGTGTTGGATAACTGTGGTGATTGAACAGGAATACCTCTGAGGAAGTGTAGTATGAAAATTAAGAAAAACAACAAGTGAGAGCCATTTTGCATCAACTTCCAAAGAGATAGCATCAGAGGAACAAGGATATTCTATGCTTTCGGTGAGAAGATAGAATTCAGTTTGGCCTTGACAGTTGACTATGAAAGAAGGGAAACATTTTTTTAATTGATAATCCTGAGAATTGTTAGTGGTAGGAATTTGATAAAAGTCCTCTTTGTTGTGTTTTTCATTAATAAAAAGTAATTAGGCACTCATTGTGATATTTTATTCTTAATATTTCATAAAACAAAACATCAAAACGGTCTACATTCAATAATGATTAAGCCATGGTTAATTTCTTTGTTTGACTGCTTTGAGTTTGTTTTTCGTTTTGTTTGGTGGTTCAGTTTTGGTGTCTAATAATAATGCAGAGGATGGAAAGAAATAAAGTAAGACAGAAAAAAAAAGAAGAAAGAAAGAACTCCCCAAAAAAGAAGAAGGGGAAAAAAAGAAATGAAAGAAAGAATTTAAAAAAAGTTAAAAGAATAGAAAGAAAGTGGGAGAGATAGAGAGAGAGAAAGAAAGAAATTAGTGTTATTTATATCAATAGAAATTACTTAATACATGGTCTTCCATCATTGCTCTGCTTCCCAGGTTCTCGGAACACGAATGACTGGTGGTTGTCATATTGGATCTCCCATAGCAGTGAGAGGACAACAGATGATACAAACTCTCTGCTTAATCTAGCACTGAGAAAGTAAATGTTTTAAGTTAATAATTTTGCATTCTGAATATAAAAATCATTGTGAAAATAAATGTTCTATTTTATGGAACTGAGTATTAATAAAATAAATCAAAATGGCATTAAAAAAGTATATGTTTTAAATTAGCACTGAAGGATTTATAATTGTTCAAAGGGAAAGAATGTGACATTGAGAAAGTAAACTAGAAAATCCAACATTGAGGGAACTAATGTCTGAGGTTGAGATCCCATAGCTGAGAATTATTCAAACCCAGAGAATCTGGCATTGACAATGTAGGTGAGTCCAAAATTGGGAGAGTAAATTTAAGAGAATATGCCACTAAGACAAAAAGTGTTGGAGAATATAACTTTAAGGAGATAAATGCATTCACACATAATAAGTTATGTGATACAATAAATGAATGATATTTATTAAAATTAAATTTTTTTTTTGTGAATCTGTTTTTCAGAGCTAAGATATTGTCATTAGAGTGAAGCACGTTAGCACTTTTTGTTAATTTTTTTTTTTTTTTACATTAAACTGATGTTTTGTAAAAATTTAACAAGATTTTGAAATAGAAGGACTGGTTTGCATATTGTGCATAACAGCAGAAGAGTATTCTCAGACCACTTTGCCAGCTAATGGCCAGATTCTGTTCTTTTCTTACAACAAAATATACCTAGATCATTACTGTAGTGAGCTTTTTTTTTACTGAAGTGCCATTGAGATGTATCATAACTCAAAGGTGCTTGGGACATTATAAGGACAATTGTTTTGACAACTCTGTCCATCTCTGCTGGTCTCTTATTTGTGTTGGGTCATAGCAAAGCTGGCTTCTGTCCACTTTCTGATGTTGCTCATCTATTTCTTCCTTGGTATCCTTTTCTTCTCTTTCCTTTTACTCTGCCCTGGAGTGCTGTCTAGGCCATTGGATCTTGGAAACACAGCTGTATCTTAGAACTTTTTCTTTCTATTTTTTTTTTCTGTAGATGAAACAATCTCTTTTGCAATTGTCTTGCAAAGTTCCAGAATTTTCTTTCTTGTGTTTTTTTTTCAGGATTATCCCCTATACAAACCTGACATCAGCTGAGGACGATTTGCATTTCTATCTAGGAGTGTATGGAGGGTTAGCAGGAGCCAATTCCTTGTTCACCTTCATGAGAGCATTTCTGTTTGCATATGGTGGGATATGTGCAGCTACTGTCATCCACAAACGTTTGTTGTCAGCTATATTGAAGGTAAAGAAAAATCATCCACTCATCAGTAATAAGTAGTATTTTGGTGGATGAAATGATATTTTTATTGCAAAGAAAGTCAGAATTTTGATCATCCACTTATTGAAAATCATTGTATTTTGAAGGATGAAATGAAATATTTCTGGCAAAGAAAGTCTGGATTTCTGATTATCTAATAAACATATGACATTTCTTTGTCATATATCATCCATACTGTGTTAAGTGCAGCCATAATTTGGCCGATATGCTGTAAAATAAAAGTTCAAAAAAATCCAAACAGTCTTCCATGATTATCTCCAGTTCTTTTTTTTATTCCAGGCACCAATTACTTTCTTTGACACCACTCCTGTCGGTCGCATTGTCAACCGTTTCTCATCTGATCTGTATGCGGTGGACGATTCTCTTCCCTTTATACTCAATATCTTTCTGGCCCAGGCCTATGGCATTGTGGGAACTTTGGTCATCACATGTTATGGTCTTCCTTGGTTTGCTATTTGTCTGGTGCCCCTTGGAGCCATTTACTACAAAATTCAGGTGTTTGTCATCAGCATTCTTCAATCACTTACAGGACACATAATGGTTATCATCATGATCAGTCCCTACCTTTTTGTCTGTCTATATTTTAAGATATAGTAAGGTGGGACACGATAAACCACGATAGGATTGAAGGATCAAGGATGAGATATGGGAAGATAAATAGACTTGTCCTCAAAGGGAAATATGTTTTTCATATTGTTATATATATATACATTCTTAGACATCTTCACCTAGATAAAAAGATCAGCCAATAACATCAGAACAAGACAGAATTAAGAAAAACTTTTGCCACTTGGTCAGCAAGTATGAAGGACATGAACTTTTGTAACATTCACAGTTACTTCTTAGTATAACCAATGTCTATATTAAACAGTGGAAATTGAAGAAATCCTTTCAAATTCTCAGAATTAGATCATGTTACTAACTAATGTTTAGCATGTACCACAAAAGTTTTAGCCAAAGTATGGATATCAGTTGCGCATAGACAAAAATATCTGGTGGTAGCATCAGAACTTGTGTTGAGGCTGAAACTTTCCCTGTTTTCACAGTATATCTTTGTTTCTCCAATACAGCATTACTACCGCCACACGTCCAGGGAACTGAAACGTCTGTCCAGTGTGACTCTGTCACCCATCTACGCCCATTTCTCCGAGACCATCACGGGGCTGGCTACTATCCGAGCTATGCGACACAACCAGAGGTACAGTGTGCAGCTTTCTTTAACCGTTTACAGGCCAGAGAGGCATATGTTATAACAGACCTGCCTATCCTCCCGCGTTTCATGGCATCATCCCGCATTTTGACTCATTATCTTGCCCTCCCGCGCCGTGATTAAAAAATCCCACATTGAGATGAATTCGGATAAATACGGGTACTAGTTTTTCTGCATTTTGTGCTTTGGCGTCATTCAGAATTCTGCCGGAGTATACTTTTCACTCAATCCAGCAAGAAAACTGCGTTCGCCCGTTTGTTGCTATGGGCAGTGGTCCTGCCTGTCACCGTTGCCAAGGCCTGTGTCTGCAGGCTAACAGTACATGATGTAGCCTAGTCCGGACATGTAGTGTTATGTGTTACACCCTGCCTGTCCCGCCCTCGTGTTAAGTGGCCGTTCACGTGCACCCGTCATTCACGATCCGATCATCGCCTGATCCATGATGGCTCGGGTGGTTTCCCTTGAACCTACATCTTTGTTTAACCACGGTGCCTGATCCGGCCCCTCGTTTTCACTTTCAATCTGCTTATTGCCGACCATGATGTAAACCACATCGATTCATCCTAGGAGCTTTCACTCAAAAGTGTGGTTGGATGCCGACGACCTGTTTAGCTTTATGCGTACGTTATTGGATAGAAGGCGACAGGCTGTCCCATAATGTGCAGCATCATGTAAGCCTATGGGTTGTGTCTGCTTGCTTAATAGTAAGAGGGGGAAAAAAAAGATTGAGCCTCTCATTCTATTCGAATGCCCTGCTAGCACTTGTGACGGAGGTTATCTTACCCATCTATTTTCTGTCTATGAGATCGTTTTTTGCTTCCTTCTTATTGTGATAGCTATCACTAGCACTGCCAGAATGCAACCACTTCACTGCAATAAGTCAGTTTTCCCTTCTCCACTCACTGCTATCTCCTGCCGGCACTCAATCCCGCCAGCTGTATGAGCCTACCACTGGCACTGTCCTGTGCTTTCCCATGGGCAGTCAGATCCGTCAAGAATCAAGTTATTCAATATTCCTAAATGTTACATGCAGAAGCAGATGAGATAGGCTAGATGTGAAATGCCGGTCAGTGGCCGGAGCATTGGATCAAAGGGAAAGCTGTGGTGTTGGGTGGCGGGCTGACCATGAACCTACCATGTACTTCCCTTCCCACCCTACGGTGAAATGGTAGCTTGCCAATCCTCCCGGGAAAAACCGGGATTTTCCATGGAATTCAAGCGAAATCCGGGGCATCGGGAAAAGTGCTTAAAATCCCGGGTTTTTATAAATTAAACGATGTTAATAATAATAATACATGAAAGCACCGAATTAGTAAAACTACAAACTTTTTTTTTTCGCTTAGGCCTAGTCGTGGGTGTCAAATCGGAAAGTAGCCTTGATCTACATTTTTGATCGGGCCATTAGATCTAGATCTAGATCTACGTTTGCTAGATCTTTCACAATCAAACGGAGTTTTGCAGTATTTTTGTCGAGATTATACACGTGATGCGATTTTAATTTTAATGCCGGTGACCTCATTTCATCGAGTGGCCAATGATGGTCAGTGTCGCTTCGTGTGTACCGCCTGCATCCAGATCTAGATGTACCTGTCTAGTGCCATGAGCTTTGAATGGTGCTCTGATAATACCCAGCCTCTAGATTTTCTCACTTCATATGATTAAAAGCAGGGGGGGGGGGATGCGGTGATAGCCTGGGCCTTTGTAACCAGCCAAGTGTCTGCCTGGCTATTAGGTTCCCACTTCGAAGGACAAAAGCTGACGGGCCATCTACAAAACCGTACCATGTCCCGCAAGTTTGGTGTCACACAGAGACAGGAACTAGTGACGATTTGTCACCTCCTATCCCAACCCCGCTCTCCTTGGCATTACGCTAAAACATCGTTATGGAGAAACATTATAATCCATTAGGTAGGGGAAGGGGGAGGGGTAAAGAAACGTGGGAGGAGCAAAGATGTGGTTAATCTAATGGTATTCCGTATCCAAGAGTGCAATAAATAATATTATGTACATACATATGGCCTGATCATTCAGGATTTCACCTCTGATTCCACTCCGGTTTTCACGTTGTACTTTCACAGTCATATTTTATATTGAATCTACATGTAAGTAGATCCAGATACAGACCAGAATATTCTGTTGCATTTACTTTCATCAAACTACCATTAGGCCAAGGAATTAACTGTAAACAGGGACTAAATTTTTCTGTACATATTTCCTGGATTTTAGATTATTTAGAAATACTGTGCTGTGGACAATATGTGTAAATAAATGCTGTGTGCATAAATTCTTTGATTAGATAGTGCAAAACAAGTTTCAGCCTTGGTCTTCATAGTATTAAAATTCCTGTTTTAGGCTGGGTTTTTTTTTAAAAGAGAAATCCCAGTTTTGATCATGGAGGGGTGGTAACCCTGTTGCATGCCATTTCCTTCACAAATATAAGAGGAGGGCACAAAAGAATATATAAAATTGTGCTATGAATTTTCTAAACTTTTGTGAATAATGCAAAATGCACTAGATCTAACTTGAATTAAAGTAAAAAGTGTTCACTATGTACTGTCATCACTGTTCACTATATATCTGCAAAGAATGTAGGAAATGCAGATCTAATTTAATGTGTAATATTTACATCAAATGAAACCAAGTTCACATGCGGATGTTCTACTGGTTTGTAACATAATACATAGTAATTCCAAGTAGAAACTATGGGTGGGTAAATTTCCCTCTTTTCCCCTGATTTTCCCGCCTTTTTGAGTCAAATATCCCTCCTTCGCTGTTGTGAGGGTAGGCAGGTCTGCTATCCTGATGGAAAGCCTCAAATTTCCCACCGAAATAGGGTTAAACCAATTTTTTAATGACACCACAGGTCTTGACTTGTCATAACTGGTGATGATATTCATGGCAAGATTTCAAGCGATTTTGGTCAGAAATTTAGGGCCTTTTTGTCATGAGAGGGTCATCCCTTGTGGGGAGTTCCAACTGCAAATGAGGGTATAGCTATCAAAGATTGAATGTCATATTTGAATTCAGCATCTCAAAATACATAAAAGTGTGAAGTTTTAGCTTTCTATTTTTAAAATAGCTCGTGTTGGTAAAAAAAAAAAAAAAAAAATTTTTTTTTTTTCAATATTTATCTCTGTCAACTCACGAAATTTGATGTGCCAAATTTGATGCCCTATTATTTAACAACCAGATGACTGAGACTATTAAAAAAAATTAAGGTACTTTTCCAGGCTATGAAGATAAAGTCACAAAGGGTACAAAGAGATTGAAAGATAAATGTTTATTTTATAAGCATCCCAACATACCCTATGGTTCTTTCTGTAAGGGAAAATTATGCTGATTTTGATTTTTTTTTTCCAAATGCAGAACCTTGTTGTGTCTCTACTTTTCATTGGTTTTCAGTGCGAGTTATTTGAGTGTTTATTGAAAACATGTGATCAAGAATTGAACAAGTTCTTATCAAAATCTACTAAAACCACAAATATGCACATTCTGAATTTCCACATTGAGTGAAATTTTTCCAAGTCCATAAATGTTTTGAAAATTCATAACTTTTTTTATTTGTTGTTCAATTTTGATGAAATAAACACCAAAACTTATGAATTGAAGAGTAATATCTGGTGCAACATTTAGAAACAACCCCTGGAAAATCTGAAAAAAAAATGACTTGTAGCACCTAATACAGTGGTCTCCGCCTAAGAACCCGGTCGTCCGGAGACAAAAAAAGCGGGCTCTTAGGAGAATCGGAAAGTTACGTAACCCATATGACCAAAGATGGTCTTCACTACTATGATTAGTTGATGTTAACGTTAGTTAAAGATTCATCTATGCGAATAAGTGCAGCCTTCTTACCTGTGTGTATTACAATTAGATGTAGCAAATTCCTGATCTTTTTAGTGTATAGTTACATCAATACTGCTCAGCGCTTAAATGCTGTGTGAGTTTTCACATAACGGTATCATCGTTGAAAACATGATATTGCTATGCACGATAATCGCACGAGGGATTCAAGTGTTTACAGACCGACCGACGTATCAAAACAGCTGACCAGTCAGGAGGCTAAACTTACACCTCCTTATCAACAAAACCAATCACAAGTGCTGTCCCATGTGTTATCGAACAAAGAAATGGTTTCAGGTTATCAGGTTAGTCAACAACATGGCTTAATTATGCAGTCATATATTAACCATCAATTCCATTCCTTTGTCTACCTGTTCCCTCCACCTCCACCCCCATTTTACTGCACATCTAGCACTGTGGGTTTCTCTCAAGTGGACAGTATGATGTGGCATTATACCGTAAGTACTCTGGTGTCTTGGTCCGACACAAGGCTCTTAGACGGATTTTTTTATTTGGGACTGGGTTTGTCGAGGGGTAAATTATAGAGGAAAAATTCTGTTTCTTAGCAGAGGCAGGCTCTTAGGCGGAGGGTTCTTAGGCAGAGACCACTGTATCATCATATCACTGCTCAACAGCCAACGCAAAAAGAAAAAAAAAAAAGTTTTGCTAGTAACACCAGTGTTTTTTTTTTTTTTTTCAATTTTCTTTGTCCTCAACAATGGAAAATTTTTATTATAATTGAATGTTAACTCTGTCTGTGTGTGTGTGTGTGTGTGTGTGTGTGTGTGTGTGTGTGTGTGTTTGT
>JBCAUA010389441.1:0-18245 GCA_038406235.1 Peronia verruculata | reverse complement strand
ACTCTGGCGATATCGTCATTGAGACGTAGCGGGACCCGTCGTCGCCACAGTGGCGATAAAGACATTGAGTGAGTTAACCACTGCCCACAAATGAATGAGACAAGTTGAAAAATGCATTTTTCTAGCCTCCCTGGTCCTGTGACCAAAATGTCATATGATTGTAGTATGGATCTATGGAATAAGGCAGGAAAAAATCATTATAGCCTACTGATCCAACCCGCAGCTACAAACACATCTTCTAGATGAACTCATCGTGAATCACAGGCCTGTCAACCCTTGTGCGTTATGATAGAATAAGATAGTCCCTTGATGCCACCATTAATGTCCATAATCTGATCATTGTTGCTCTTCTATCTATCTTCAGTGAGGCCAGTCGCTATCTAGTGGAAGTTTTGTCCCCAGTCAATGTTGGAGAGAGAGATCAGTGGCTGGACAGAATAATTGAAACCATCCAAAAACAAACCTGTGAGTATTTTTCACTCACTTTTATGCTTAACTCTACGGCACTTTTCACCCAGCCAAGGATTTAAGTTTAAACATTGATCTGTCAAAAATACTTATCAACTGATTTGATTATAAGTAATAAAGCACCAAATGCAGATAGTGGAAAGCAAATCCATTATATACTATAGTTCATTCTTTATTGTATTAATTTATATACCTCTATTGGTAAAGTCTTTTATGTGTTTTTTGAAAGAGGGATTGTAATCATAAACCTGTGGGATTAAGTTAACTGCCAACAATTTATGTCCCTTTTTTATTTATTTATACGAGTGATAACCAGTTTTAAGGGATAAATACATGTATGTTGCAATATAGCTGTGAATTCTCTTATCAACAGTGGCAACATCAATGATTAACAAGGACACATGTGAAGCTGCGGTGCAAGAATGCAATGCTGAACAAGAAGATGATAGGTTTGCTCTACATTTGAGTGTTCTTTTGTTATAAAAATCCTGTTGAAATGGAAAATCGTTTCGGAGATTATCTGCACCTTCCAAAAGAGGCTCATGTAAGGGAGATCATTTTTATCAGCTCTATTACTTCCCTTTGCCAGACAAAAGCGATGTTGAGCAAGCAATGTAAAGAGGAAAAATCCCTTGACTTCTTGTCATTTGAAAGACTGATCACTAAAAATTTCGATAAAATTAGAAGTACAATAAGAAGAAAACATTCTCTTTACGTCATAATTTTGAAAAAAACTTTTCATGCTGTATGCTTCAAGCAAAGGGCGCAAAAGTGATTATTTTCCTCTTTGCACTACTTGTTCAGTCCCTCTTTTGTCTGGTAAAGGGAAGTAATAGGACTGAGCACAACAATCTCCCATTAGTAATTTATGTTGCAGATGGGCTTAACTTTATTTTCTATTCATGACATTACTGCTCGAACTTAGAAAGTATCCTTACAAGTGTCTGTTAGAATGCTTTATGATTGTATCATTCATCTCATTGAAGAAAGTGAAGAAGAAAAAAAAAGACATTTTTTTTTTTCTTCTCCTATCCTTATGGTTTTTATAAGTGTGGTTATCTCAGCTGTCCACAACCGTGGCAAAAAAAAATAACATAACACTATTGTGTTATGTGATAGCGACACTATCGACACATGGTCGTTATGTCCAGTGATGCATCCCTTTTATGTCTGAACTCCCACAAGTATTTGAGACAACCAAATGGGTTGAATTTAACAGTATGTTTTGGACTTAGGGCAATGCATTTTAAATCATTTACCACATCCCATGAAGACCTTGTTTATGTTATTTTCAAATTATTTTTCAAAAATAGTCAGAAACTACAGTGGTATTGAAATGCACCAAACAATAATGTATTAAAGATTATGCACTGATTATTATTAGAAAATAAATTAAACTTTTATTATAAATGTGTGTGTTACTCAGTTTATTTTGTTTGACTACAAATGGTTTAAAATATCTTTTTGTAATGAAAAATACCTGCCAACCCGCATTCACTGTCCATGCAAATGTTGTGTTTAATTCAATATGTCTTTGATATGCCTTCCTCAGTGACTCAGTTTTCAACATAATTGATGCTTTTTCTGTGCCAAGATTCACATATGTCAAAGAGAGAAAAAAGTTTATACCGTAAGTAAGCCTAAACGTAAATTATATATACAGTGGAATACGGATGAGTTGAGGCTGGTGGGGGAGGAAAAATAGGATCGACTCATCCGTAGTTCGACTTACCCGTATGTCACTAAAGACCACAAAACTAGGCACTACTATACTTCTTTGGAATGACATATTCTCAGGTATTATAGTGGTTGGTTCCCCTTACATATTCTTTCATCGAGCATCAAATTTGATCTCTTCCATTAATTTTCAATGAGATCGACCTAGATATAGATGTAGCTTTTGGTTCAGTTTAATAACTATAGTGTAACCCATGACATTAAAGACGCTCGTTGTCATTGGCCGTCATGCTCCCAACCCTGCCACCTGAACATTCATTTTCAACTCAATACGATGGCCGCCGCACGCAGCTTTGTCACCCTCCAACACTCTTCCCACCTCATCGTGCTATGAAACACTGGACATGTAGACAGATCTATTACCTCTAAACTAGGCCTTTTTCAAGATGATAAACATTAAATGGGATGAATCGATCTACAGGCGGGACGGGGAGGGTGAAGTACCCCACTGTTCTCATTTTGACCGCAATACCTAGTGAAAAAGTGTCTATGTCCAACCAGCCAAATCACGAGTAAAAATAAGAAGGTAGGGGGGGAGGGGGGATGGTAACAACTCCTTGCTACCCACTAGTCCAGTGAGCAAGTTCCCTGCGATGCGAAAAACAACGGCCGACTCCCCGGGTAACGTCCACATGTGAACCCCAGTGCGGCCAGAGAATTCCCCACATCAAAGACACTGCTGACACTACGTTTCCTACCCTCCTTACACAAATTTGCATGACACTTTGGCAGCTGGGAGGGGGTGTGCGGCTAGAGGGGAACCGGGGGAAGATCCTGGATGAGGTGCGAAAAGGAGGAGGAGACAATAAACTGTCGGCCTCTGATCACATAGTCTGAGGGAGGTTTAGTCCTGTCTAGTGAATTAGTTTGACAGTTCAAGTTAGTCTACAGTCGTGCTGATGCATGATGAGAGGCGCATAAAATGTGTTGAGATGAAATGCCGCACGAGCTGAGATTAGTTACATCGACTCAAGCATTGCTTTTTCCTTTGATCTTATAAGGGCGGGGTCAGGAGAAAAAGATCAACTCATTAGTGAATACGGGTGAGTCGACGTCGATTCATCACTGATTTTTAATAAAGCAAAGAAGCGCCGGGACCCATTCCAAGAAAAAAGATCGACTCACCCGAAAGTCGACTCACAAGGGTTTGACTCAGGTGTAGTTGACTGTATTTACCTATGTAGCTCTTGACTTGTATTTCATGTTAATTCTGTTTGCTTTCTCTTTGATCTACTCAGTTGTATATAGACTAGTATTAGAAATATTGAATGATAATTAAGAATGCAATTAACTGCTGAAGAAACCATAAATGAAAAATATAGCAACTGCTGACCACACAGTAATGTATAATCCATTCTGCTTATCTCAACATCACCAGTATCAAAACTGGGCCCATTTCAATGTGGTTTTATAGATGAAAGACCCTGGCTGATGACATTTCTAAGTCTATTTGTGGTTGCTGCAAGGAGGGGAAGGGCAAAACAATGGGTACAGTCTACAGCTTTAATCCGTAGCATGTACTGGTGGTATTAATGTGACAGGTTGAGCAAACCTCTCAGTGCAATATTCATATCTATTGGTTCTGACTTATCACTACACTTTGGCTTTTCTCACCATGTTTGACAAACTTAAGTTTTACCCGTCCCCCAATTCTGTCACTCACCGTACTAGATTCTCTCTCAAAAGATAATGGAAATTTTGTCTAGTAAGGTAGATGAAGTACCATACCCAAATGAAATTTTCTTAGATGGAATGGATATAGAGAAATCAAAGGCCACATGGCAAATTCAAGATTTCTCAAGTGATCTGAAGTTTGCATTCAAAGAGATGATGGAGGAGGAGAAGAATGTCAATTACATATGAAGGGTTTCAGGGCAAAAATGTGGCAAGTGCCATTTTTGAAAATTTTGAGTTATACCCCTCAATATGGGGAATGATGATAGTGCTTTATGGTGAGGACTTTCCTTTTCACCAAGTGTGTGTTATCCTTCCTGAATATCTTCAGAAACTTCTAGTTCTTAATGATAACTGACTAACTACTGGAGAACGAATTGTCGTTTTTCTCTAAACGGCGATCTTGGATATGTCTCATTTTGCCCCGAAACCCTTTACATATAGTCTCTTTGTTTTGTTAAACTATATTGAATAATAAACAAAATAATAAATAAATAATAAAATGAATCATGTTTATGAGTACATTTATGTGCAGGTTAAGTGTAAACACATGACAATGACTGAGTGATGTCAGTTGACTTACCTGTTAGAAAGTTTAAGAAATTTTTGTGGAGTTGTTGGAAAGTCACCCAACATGACATTCACGATAGTGATTGTTCTCTTTTCAATTGAACCTGCAGCAATAGCAGCCTAGAGAAGCCAACTCCAAGACTGCATGGAAATCCAGAAGATAAAGCAAATATGTTTCGGGATCGCTATACAGTTTTACATCAAGTAAGGGCCTTCCACTAGAATTAGAAACAATTTAAATTTTTTTAATGTACTGTCATGTAGTCATTTTTTTTTTATTATTGACAAAGATCAGTATGATCCAGATCTGTTGGCAAGGATCATATGGTTGGACAGCAGTTTTTGCAATCTGAGTAATATAGAATGGAATTCCAGGCACACATCTGCATCATTTTAAGGATGTGTACAGTGATGCTTACATCCAGTAAATTAATGAATGGTACAACCACAGTAATGATGTAGGTTATTGCCAACCCACGTTTTTTTTTCTTTTTTGGCGGTCATTTGTAAATTCAGAACAAAATATAAACTATCTATAAATAAGTTTGAAGTAAGGAGAAGACTTTCCCTCTTTAGTCACTTTTTGTCTTCTAGCTTTGTTCAGTTTCATGACCTGTCAAAATTGGTGATTCATTTCAGTTATTTTATCCTTTCAGAAGCATAGGAGGATTCAATAGTTAAATGGAGGAGGAAACATTGTCATAGAAATAAAAGGGTTGAAAATATGAACATTTACATGGAATTTGCAAAAGATCTGGCAAAAGACCCAGCATGTGTTGCATGAACTACTTATTATGTATCATACTTTTCTTGTCCTATCTAGAGAACATTAAGGCACAACTTATTCACACCCCCAGCCTTGGGTTCAACAGACACAGACAGCAATAAGTTTCAAGTAAGTAATTATCTGCCTCTTCTTGGTGCCAGCACAATCCAGAACTAATGCAGATTATTTAATTAAATGGTTCTAGATTTTCAACTGAGAAATACATGAGGAAAGCGGTCTTATTTATTGTCCTAAGTTAAGATTCCTCTCTGTGTGATTATGGAATATAGGTAAGCCAGTTTCTACAACTTGAAATGTAAAATTCAGTAATTGAATGATTGGGCAGAGTACAGGTATTCTCCCATCAAAATCATTAACCTGATGGAAACGTCATGAATTTGGATGTACAAAGTCATTCTTTGTTTACGAAATTTATAGTTCTCATGGATTAATTTTAGTGTACGTTATGTACATATCTAGTTTTTGAATGCTACAATTTTAAGCGTGCATGGTAAATATAAATCTTGTGTAATTTCTCCTTCAACAGTTGAAGCCTATTGAATATCTTGTGGGCAGTACAGCGAAACTGGGTAATGTTCTTGTGCTGGGAATGCTTGTGCAGCTCAGAGAGGTAAGTTTTGTAGTGTTGTATATTTTGTTACCTCTTGTTAGCATGTATTTGATGGGACCATTCAGTTGATGATGTAAGAGCTACAAATGATCGATGTTATTTTATTCTGGAATTATTTGCTTTAATTTAGAAGCAACAAGAACATAGGGAGGAGCAAGAAACTAAGACTACCTCTGTTTGCATATATAATTATTATTAAATTGAAATATAGTACAGTGGTCTCTGCCTAAATACCTCCGCCTGAGAGTCTGGTCTGCCTAAGAACCGCGTCTGCTGCAAAGCATGATTTTTCCTCTGTAATATACCCCTCTACGAACCCGGTTTGGGCACTCCCAAATAAAAAATCCATCTCAGAGCCCAGTGTCCGAGGCATCCGGGTACTTATGATATAATTCCACATCATTCTGGCCACTTGAGAGAGATGCACATTGCTAGATGTGCAGTTTCAATGGGGGCGGGGGTGAGGGGGAACAATTAGACAAAAGAGTAAGTGATGGTTGATGTGTGACTGTACAGCCACGTTGTTGACTAACCTGTAACTATTTCTTTGTTTGACAACACATGGAACAGCACCTGTGACTGGCTCTGTGGATATGGAGGTGTAAGTTTAGCCTCCAGACTGGTCAGCTGTTTTGTTACATTGGTCAGTCTGTAAACACTTGAGTCACTCGTGCGATTATTCGGGGGGGTAGCATGGCAATATCATGTTTTCAACAATGATACCGTTATGTGAAAACTCACACAGTGTTTAAGCGCTAGGCAGTAATGATGTAACTATATGCTAGAAAGATCAGGAATTGCTACATCTAATTATAGCACAAACAGGGAAGAAGGCTGTAATTATTCGGATAGATAAATTTTTAACTTACGGTAATGATCAACTAATCATAGTAGTGAAGACAATCTATGGTCAGATGGGTTGCATTACTTTTCAGTTCACCTAAGACCCGTCTGCCTAAGAGCCCATTTTTTTTTTTTTTTGTCTCCCGCTGACCGGGTTCTTAGGAGGAGACCACTGGACTAAAAAATTAGGGATTTACATCTGTAATGAAATATTTTAAAAGAGTTGGGCTAGGTATATTATTATTATGAAATTTATTAAAATTGACTGCACTGTAAAATTTTGTATTTGTGTAACGATTTTAAAGGTTTCCACATGAGGAATCGAGTATTGCCAGTGTTTTTGGATGCCCTAGACTCATTGTCAGCCATATGTCAAAAATAAAATGTCTGTAAACTTTTGTTTTCATCTTCTCTAGGGTAAATGGTTTCTGGAGGACCCAACAGGATACGTACAGCTTGATTTCTCTGAGGCAGTATCCTTGTCATTGTTGAACAGAACCACTCTCTTATCTGAAATTCAGGAATCATACTTGTTTTTAATATTCGGAAATGAAAGTACTGACTTATGCATGCTATAAACACTTTTTTTTTTTTCCATTTTCCTCTAAAATTTTGTTTCATTTGCTGTCAGTATATTTACTTGTCATTCGGAATGATTTTTTTGAAATTTACATTTTGCAAACCAATAATCAGGGCAACTATTTAAACCTCTAGGTGGTCGTCAAGATTTGTAGGATGTCGATCCGGTCCAAAATCAGTTAAATACATGTTTAAAAAAAAGACTATTGGGATTGGAAATTATGTCAGGAGGACATGTTTAATGACTGCTTTTGATATTTATAATTTGCTTTGTTCAGTGATAGCATTGCCTTAACAAAGCATAGACATTCCAACCAGGTCTCTTCACAGAGAATTCTTTTGTGTTGGCAGAGGGTTGGTATGAAGACGGAATATTCTATGTGGAGGCATTTGGACTGCCACCACCAGAAAAAGCAGAGACAACAAGGTACTATCATCACGCTTTTGGTTTAAAATCGATCACTTTTTGACAGGAATGTAACAAAATCATTTGGTGTTTATCCCTTGATTACGCGATTACAAACAATACTATTTTAATTGATCTTTTCTTTTTCTTTTTTCTGTTTATTTCGTTTGTATTGTACCATGTACATTCAAAATGTATACACATTTTCCATTGTAAGTAAGAAAACGGAAGGTGTTCATTTAATCAAAGCGCTCATAGTGATGTATGTGTAAAAGTATACAAGTTTCTTCTGACAATATCATTGGATTAAACCATTTTTTTTTTTTTTCCTTTAAGTTTTATTTTACATTGTTTGGTGACATTATAGTCTTCTGTTTTGTGAAATTAATTTCCAATTCTTTCACATGAGACAAATGATGTGTTGATACATGAAATCTTCCTTGATAAATTGAACCGAATATTTATGACTGATCACAGTCAAATTAGAATTTTGTTACTATTATTGCACACTAATCTATGATGGCTCATGAAAGTATGCACTAATCTTATCGGGGCTAGGGACTTTAATATTTTCTCAGAAATATATAGATAAAGGCTTCACCACCTTTTTTTAGACAGTACTTACATTTTTGGAAGTGTTTTAGTCTTAACAGTTTTTTCCAAAATATTTAGATAAAGTTGTCATCACTTGTTTTCTTCTGACAGGGCTTACTTTGGCAATATAAACTTTTTTGGAGGGCCATCAAGCCTTCAAGTAAAAGCATCAGCTCGACTGACACAGATTGAAGCTGAAAATACAGATGCCATGTTTGTTTTTCTGTCAGATGTATGGCTTGACAACAGCAGGGTTAGTATATATTGGCAGACATAACTTCTGAAGTGGGTCATGAGTTAAAAGTAGGAAGACAATAGCTGTTTCATCAACAGCACTTCTGCTGTGCTTGTATTGGCAGAACTGCTGAGGAATATTGATTATGAAGCAGTTTCAACTACAGTAAAAAGATTATTGAAACCTCAGTAGTTACAAATGTTTGGAGAATTCTTCAACATGAATATTAGGATTGTCTAGTGTGGCAAGCCTTCTTTTGTGAGTTATCTCTCACATCTCATATGTATAAATTCTTTTCAAATAACCTTTTGAGAACTAGATTTATTTGTGTAATTCAACGTTATCCAGTGCAAACAGCCAGATCTTTAAGTCAATACTCAGCTCTTAATAATTTTTTTTTTCAGGTAATGGAGAGGCTGAATATTTTGTTCAAGGGATATTCAGATTTCCCCCCAACAGCTTTCATCATCTGCGGTAACTTTCTGTCCTCACCTAAAGTGCTGAGCCATGCAAAGACTCTTCAGGGTCAGTATTTTTCTGTAGTCAGATAGCATAACAGTTCACAAATTTTTCTTTGGCAGAAACATGCTGTTATCAAATTTTACTGTGAAACTGTTCATTACATGAAAAACTTTGTTTCTCAGATTTCACTGTGGAAAATAGACATTTTGATTTCTAACTACTACTGGTTATTTCCTGGTTATTATACTGGGTTGCCAATCCTCTCAGAAAATCAGCGATTCTCTTGAATTCCACGTGTAATCCTGGATACATGAAAACCTGCTAAAAATTGTGGATTCCTCATATAGTAATTTTATAAAGAAATATTAATGGAGAAAAACAAGAAATTATCAAAAGTACAAAGTTTTTGCTTAGTCACAGTGTAAACTCCCGAAATGGAGACCTGCACAACTGATCGGAGGTACTGTTACATTTTTTTCTTACCAGATGTGTTGTTTTTTGTTTGTAGTCACAATCATTTCTGTTTTTCAGTACCCTTGCCAACTATGCGAGCGTGAAACAATTCAGATTAGTGGGTGCTTGTTTATTAATGTTATGGCCTATGACTCCATTTCGAATGGTGTAGGATGGTCAGTGTCCTCACATTTGCCGGTCTAGACCTGTGAATAGTGACTCAGCCTTTGGTAGTATTAGCTTGCTCTCAAGATTTTTCACTCCATTTGGTGAAATCTGGGCGAAGTTTCATAGTCTTTTCTGACTGTCCAATAAATTCCCAACTTTCAAGGACTAACCTCAGCCAGCAGCTATTAACAGAATGCCATAACATTGTGATTGTCTATATCATATGACAAATTGACGCCACTCGTATATCGCAGATTTCTCACCCTGCTATTCAGCTTCACATTTGCATCACATAAATGTGGATTTTGGTTTGAGACTCCTTTGAAGTAGCACGTCTACGATCCTACAATCCAGATTTGAGCAGTCTAGATTGGGAATACTGTAGAAGGGAATTGGGGGAGGGGTAAACAAATCAGGATGGGGAGTTTCTGTTAACCCTAAGCCATTGCAATTGTGCTGTATCCCAGATTAATATAACTTGATCCTGATCATGTTGTATTTCACCATTTTCACTCTGGTTGCTCATTTCATATTGATATGGTCCTTTCCATTACTCAAGAAGAGCAAAATATTGTGCAAACATAGACCAAAATATGTTGAGTTTAGTGTCTTGAAACAGTCAAGAAAAAGTGTCACTTATTTTTTTTATTGTATTTTGTGAAATAATCCAAAGAAGACAAGAATGATATTTTGATCCAACAGGCCACTCACAAGTGCAACCTGTACTTCAGTGCATGAGTTCTTTTTTGGAAAGTCGAACAGAATTAAGGAGAGAGAATTTGGCAGTGTTGACAGTGAGATGGCCAAGTAATATGGCTGAACTCTGACAAAAGGGATGTCAAATTTCGTATTTTAGTAGGACTTACAACTTTTTGGCTGTCATTAATTTCTCTGTGGCCCCAAATCTGGTGATGGTTACCATTAACGTACTTCAGTTTTATATTGTTGCTAAAGAAAATGCTAGGAACTTTTCCTACTTTTTCTTGTAGACAGCTTGGCATCCCTGTGCATTGTTACATTTAATTACTTACGACTGGACAAGCAAGTTTGTTCAAAAGTTGCAGCAGCTGCAGTTCAGTTTGTCGACAGATAGCAATAATAGCGACAGTAGTGTGACAGACTGGTGTGTCGTGAATTTTCATGCTCTTTTTCTTCTTCATGTGCCAGGTCTGTTGCAGACATCGGCGATCATGGCCTTCCATTCCTCTCTGTTATCAGTTCTTCTGAGTTCATGCTCTTAGTAAAGTAAAATGGACTTGCAATTTCTACTTCAGTTGACAGCTAATATCCCACATATTTCTTTGTGGATTTTTGCTATTAAATTTTGCTTTACTGCGCACAGGCATAACCGTTTTTGATAACAATACCATTTTCTATTGGAGATAATGGCCTTTTCAGTAAAGCCTACTTTTCAGTAGAAATCCCAGATATGTCATCTATCACGTGAGTTTTGCGCCCAGTCAAGTGATATGTCACCCTGCATCACTGCCATTGATCATAGAGTGATCCACTGGCCGAAACTAGTGTCCTTACTTGCCCACAGCACCCCCTACGCAGTTGTGTGGACTGTAAGGTACTGCTATGTCAACAGTGGCGACCTCTGATACTAAGAAGTGGTCAAAAAGTCAACACTATAGGCTGTCGGATGCACTAATTCCAGAGAACGTCATCCGAATCTTTCGTTCTTTGGATTCTTAAGATCATGACCGGTAAGTAACATTGATTATGTTGATCTAAGAATAATTACTTTACTAGATCTAGTATAGATCTCTACTCACAAAAAGTTGGGATCATTCTTTTGATGGCCTTGACATAATGTGTCAGCTTGTGATCAAGATCCAAGCTAGATGATTATTCGGAAATTGTTTTAGCACTATCTCCTAACTCTCCCACTAGGTGTTAGATCTAGGAACTGGAGCAAGATTAGGAGTAGGCTTAAAGAAGAAAAGAAATTTTACAACTATTTAAAAAAAAAAAAATCAATGTCTAAGAAGTCTTACTAGTGTGTTTTAACTAGTCTAATCTTACCTCTAAAGAGAGAGCAAGTACCAGGTGGGAAAGTTAGAAGATAGGTTAAATACCATTTTTTTTAAAAATCTAGCAGATGTATTCAACTACATACCTTATAGATCTACATTATGATCCCAGTCACTGTTTACCAGCCAGGTCTAGATCTGACCTCAATAAGAGTGTAACAGGGCCAAACACAGGAGATTCACAGACTGAAAGCAGTTTAAGGAAGACAGAATGTGTTACTTTTTTCTTTTTTTTACATTTGCAGTTCTTACTTTTTGTGAAGAATAATTATGTTCATTTAACTACAAAGAACAATACTTTTCTTTTTTTTTCTTTTTTAGGTGTCAGAGATGGTTGATAAACTCGCGGCGGAAAGAACTCGTTGATTGCATTAAAACACAAAGCGGCTCAACAACTTTGTTGCTTTGTGTTTCATGCAGTCTGAAGGCAACCAGCTTTACAATTCAGAAATTTGAAGTCGGCTCCTCAAGATAGCTGGTCCAACTATCTTCAGTGTTCGAAATCCACCTCATCTTCCAACATCTCAACGCCCACATCCTAGTCCAAGGGTTTCATACACACCTTCATTACCAGCACACCCATCCACTTCATCAGTTTTTCATGATCAGACATTATCAGCAAGCAAAGGAGATGCTACGTTGCCTCCTGTGCCAAGGCAGACACCTATGACACCAAAGAAAAAGCCCTTAATCAGAAAGGGGAGACTAAGGAAGCAGTTGTGTTGGCGAGAGAAGGCACTTGACAGCCTGCAAAGTCAACTGAAAATGTTTGAGAAATGGTGTCAAAGCTTATTTTTGGTAGTGCACTAGAATTTTTCATCCATCAAGTGAAAATGTGTAAGACATCCAAAAAATTAACACCAGTGGAAAATTGAAAGGAAGAAATGTCATATATTAGTGTTTCATTCATCACCAAGACTTACAGGCTCCTTTGCGAGATTTTTTCTTGCCCTCAGTTACCACATTGAAACGCTTACTATGACATATCAGGCTGAGCATAAGCTACAACAACCAAGTTTTGGATATGCTGAAAACAAGTTTGCAGCCCCATCAGAAGCAGACAGGCTATGTATTCTCATCTTTGATTACATGATTAGATGGCATTAAAGGAGATGACAGGGTGGAGGAATTTAAAAATTTTGGATATGTCAGGTGCAGATTTATTGCAAATCTTGCAGGTGTTTTCATGGTCAGAGGAATTGGAAACAGTTATTTGCCTACTTTTCTTCAGTTGCTCCTTTGCAGGACAAAATGCTAACCCAGCTGATCTTAGAGGCCCTCTCCACACACAACAAAATAAGCCTTTATGTAAAAACTGTCATTTGTGGCCAACAGTCAAATAGGAGAATGGTACTAAAATCTGTTGAACTGTCTCCAGCACATTCAGTCATTGTGTATCAGGATGCAAAGTATCATCTTATTTTTTACCCACCTTGTTAAAAAAACATCAGACATAATGTAAAAAAAAAAACAAAAAAACATGGACTTCTTGTAGGTGATAAAGAAGTGCAGAGGAATCATATTCAGGATTTCTTTTGTGCAGACACAAGGTTACCATTGTGCTTGACATTGACACCCAAGCTGACCAGACGTCATATTGAGATTCTTGCATTCATAAATCTCAGTGACCTATACAGTTCATGTGCCCTTTCATTCTGTCTATACTGGTATGACCACCATGGTCACTTTTGGAGCATTGCCAAAGGAGGCACAGGACACAGCTGACTTTGCCCAAAAAAAATGGATAGCATGTTTAACTGTTTTATCAGTTATACTCCAGCCAGTAAAAAGCCATTCAACCATGTCATCGCTAACAAATCAACTGATCATGTCTTCTTAAATGAGTGCCTTGCATGGATTAACACAATGACATAAAAATCAGAGTGTAAAAGACCACCCTGCCCGAAGGGGTGGCAGATCTTAGTTAAAAGCCTGTTGGCTTTAATGGATGATCTGATCAGCAGTCATGGCCTCTCTAATATTCTCACCAGCAGGCTGAATCAAGACTGTCATGACAATTGGTTTTCTTTGATCAGGGGAAAACATGACCATAGGAACAATCGTAATGTCATTGAAGTCAAGACAGCTTTGCAAACTGAAACTAGAAATTGTGAAGATAACCTAGACAACTTTCTGATTGACATTTTGTCAATTAGAGAAATTTGATACTGGCTTTCCTTGCAGAACCTGATATAAGAACATCTTATGGAATGCAGTCAGTAGAGTGCCGCCATCATATTTTTTAAATTCATTGATTCATTTTTCACACTGTTCATGCCTGTTAGGGGCAGATATTATATCTTTTGCTGAAGGGGGAGGGGGGGTATAAAGTATAATGATTGTACTGGATTAGAACCCATTAAGAAATACTGTCAGTGTAATGGAAATGGCTGTGTTGTGCATAAATTCTTATATGAAAATACTAGGGGGTTTCAACTGTAGATTTTTTATAGTATACATGTGAGATGTATGTTTCCATGTGTGTATCCTTGATTTATCTGAAAATCACTGATTTTTGTAGCAGAAAACCATGTTTTTACTGATAGGATTGGCAACCCAGTAGAAAAGCATGTAGGCCTACTCAAATATTTTTTAAATGTTATTGAATGATAAAATATTTTCTTCATTTTAGACGAAAGTTTAGTACGTGTTATCCAATTACCTTGTCAGGTAAATGAAAGCTCACTCTGTTCTATTTTCACTGTACTTATGTCATGATATTTACTTAAATCACTTAGTAGACATTATCCATTTACTGTTTTGCAGATTGTTTCAAGGAGTTAGGAGCAATGCTGTCAAATTACCCCAAAATTATCAGTTCAAGTCAACTTGTATTTGTACCAGGGCCTAATGATCCAGGCCATTCAACTATTTTACCAAGGCATGTTATGTCCTCATTTGTCTTTGTGCCATGGTCTCACAAAGTTATTACTTTCTGACTTTAACTTTACCACATACTGATTATTCTACATTTATTCTAAATTGCAGTTGACCACTCTTTATATTTTACATGTATATGAGCCACAAAGGAACAATAATACTCTAACAAGATAATAAATTGAAATGAAACCCACTGCATTTATGAGCTTCACTTTACACCTGTGCAGTTGGCTTCAGTTTATTTTAACACCTTTCCTGTAAATCTGAGAAAGCTGTAATATTATTAACAGAATTTGAATTATATAGCTGTGCCATCATGGCTGCCTTTTTTGTTTCTCCAAATCCTTCTCATCATTTATTGAAATGGCAACTAGTTATGTTTTTCGTTTTTCCCCGTTTTCATCCCATAAAACATGTATTTGTTTATTTTAATTTAGTTAGTCATTTAAAAAAATTTTTTTTTGGTGATATTCCTTTTCAGACCTGGCATTCCTAACTCCATAACAGAGGCCTTCCGGAAAAAAGTTCCAGGAGCTGTCTTCACATCAAATCCATGTCGCATTCAGTATTGCACACAGGAGATTGTCATTTTCAGAGAAGACATTGTAACCAAAATGTGTAGAAATTGTGTAAAGTTTCCAGCCGATGGTAATGTCCCCACTCATGTAAGTATAATTGTCTCCATGAAGCGAAAAATTCACTTTTCTTTATCAGAGTAGTTTTGTTTGGACCGATAAAGAACGTTATGGACTGTGTGAGATTTTTCTTGAAAGATATAAATCTTTGGAAGTAAATCTCTATCAGTCATCATTTATGCCTCTTATGTTACAAATTTACTAGATTTAGTAATTTTTTATAATGTGAAAAGTTGTCCATTGAAATAGGGATATAAGCATATAATTGTAAAATAATATTCACAAAAGTATGAATAAATAAAAGATATTCTTTATTAGAATGAAGGGCATCATAAGACTATTCTTGCCAGACATGAGGGTTGATGAGCAAACATCACAGGAAAGGAAAATTTACTTTTGTCCTTTCTTGTTTGAGAAGGGTGTCTGTCATCTATTACAATCATCAGATGAGCCATTCTCAAAAGGTCGACCATAAGTGCACTACCTTTTTTCGAGTGGAAAAAAAAAAAAGAAAAGCAGGAAAGTCTGATCTTTTCATTGCTTGTATGTCCTAATCATACCACGAAGAGACAGAATAAACAGATTTATGAACATTGCCTCAACGTACACGAAGTTACAAGGGTCAAAAGTTCTAAATGTGCCCAAAATTTGAATATCAATTTGTCACTTCTTCTGAGGGCCTTCTTTGATACTCTTGTACTGGCAAGATATTTGACAGACAGTGCTGCTTTACTGCGTTAGATGGGGGCACAGCATGTCCTTTTTAAGTGTAGGCACTTGTTTTTATCAAATACCACATAGATTTAGTATTAGAAGAACATTTGCAATTGGCCCATAGACATATCTTTTTCGTCATCGGTGCGTATATTTTTAAGAGAATTTTTCTTTTTCATACGAAACAATTTTCTTATTATGAGATATCGCAAAAGTGTCTTGATAGCCATAGATGCTTAAATATGGACGAGATCAGTGGAAATACGCCCCGACAACCTTATTGACTGGTCCCATATTCACTGATATAAATTTTCGTCATTTGTTACGTCTCATAAATGCCCGCCGTAGGCATGCAACTTTTTATTTTTTTCCCTGGTCAACTTTTTATTTACCCGGGAGAAACCCCGGGAATCATTTCCACCGTTCCGTTTCAAGCGGCATGGAGGAACCTGGCACTGGTAAGTAGATTTTTGACTTCGTCATCGCTTTGTCCATGTTGCGTCCAAACCAATGTTACGTATAAGGACTGAAAACATTGAATATCATTCAAGTTTATCATTTGTACACATGAAAATATTTTACTCCTAAATCTAGGACTATTTTGATTGAAATGTGGATCTAGATAGTTTTCGTTTGTCCATCACCATTTGTCCCAATAAGATGTTTTTTTGAATTATGACGAAGTATAGAGGTTTCGTCATTGTTAGTCTAAGTCAGTTGTAGTTAAATCCTACTGATTTACTTCGATCCACTCAAGTATTTATTTTCGTTTATGCCTCCATGGGGCATGCCTCTAAAATACACGTGCTCTTTCCTAACGGTCAGTGTGGCAAAACAGGTCTTATGGAGTTGTGTGGCCTTAGACGTTACTATTTACTATGACAAGAAAATAAATTCGTCATTTTTACGTCTAAACAATCGTGATTTTGTCAATGTTACGTCTAAGCAGTGGCGATCATGCTATTATAGTAATTTATAGTACATAGTTAAACTGAAAAAAAAAAATGATAATAAGAAAATCTAGATCTAGATAGATCTATCTACTAAATAAGATTTTGATTCTATCTTTATCTAGTCACTAGATCTAGATCTGGACTAGACTAATGAGTGCTTTTTTGTTTGTTGGCTTTTTTATTTTTTTCATGATTAAAAAAAAAAATACCTTCAAGCTTTAGATCTAGAATTCAGATCTAGATCTCTAGATGTCTCGAATATTGATGGTGTTTTGTTCTGTTGGCTTTTGACATTTTTTTCCTCTCTTTCTCAGCCATTAGTTGGCCTGTGTCCTAGTAGAGCCTACTCTATAGCATTTTGTCATGCTCTCTTCTTTGCTGTCTGTACTAATAGGTTATAACTGTCTTATGATTTGTTTTGCATTGGAATATAGCATAGATCTAGATCTAGATGGCCTATATTCTATATTTTTTTTTTCTTTTTCAACCTTTTCAAACCATAGGCCTGTACTTTTCTCAAAATTGGACTGGACCAGGCTAGTTACTATATTTCTTTTTCTTTTTCTTCCTCGACCTTGTTTTATTTCGTTACCACACAAAAGACTCTTTATTCTAATTATTTCATGATCCAAATTTTTCCTTTGGTCAGATTTGTAGTAAGGAGGCCTACCGATCTTTAATTTAAAACTTCACACCTCTAACTTGATACACGTTTGATTTTTGACTGAAGAAACACGAGAATGAAGAAAGGACAAATGCCACAAAAGCAATCCGTTTCGAAAGAATTAGTCGTGAATTATTAATTTGTTCAAAAATATTTTTTAACCAGATCCAGTGCGTCCAAAGAGGAATGCAAGGAGGAAGCTCACTTTCACCCCAGAAGAGTCATTGATTGAAACTTCAAGTTATGCCAAGAAAGCCAAAAGGAAAGAATACAACCGTCAATACCAAGAAATGTTAAAAGCATCCCCTGGTTATGAAAGTTACAAAGCAGAGCAAGCAGCCAAAAAAAGACAGTACAGGTAGGCTACATGTGTTTTCTTATTAAGGCAGTAGTTCAGTTTTCAGTAAGATCCCAATATCTGGTGCATTTTTTTTTTCCTTTGGAATCCACCGTGCATTTTTCGCCCTGGTCAGACATGACATACTGGTAGCTTCTCTTTTTGCAGCTGATGGGAAAGTACTTACGCAACCATGAATGATGATTGTTTCATTTGTCGTATTTTTCTCATGCATTTCTGATGATTGCATACAATTCTGACATACTTTTTACTGCATTTCCATTAAGGCATAAATATTTTTTAAGCATTCTTTTGGAGAATATTTCCCAATCCCTCCCTTATTTTCCAACAATCCCCCCCCTTTTTTTTTTTTCAATTACTAGGTTGGTATTCACTTACTTCATTTGCATTTAATACTTATTAACCCTTACATTGCCACA
>JBCAUA010389440.1:0-33766 GCA_038406235.1 Peronia verruculata | reverse complement strand
TATATATATTTATATATTTATATATTTATATATTTATTTATTTATTTACTTATTTATTTATTTTCTATTTTAAATTTAAAAAAAGAAAAAATTACAAGAAGCTGAAAATTTGTAACTTTTTTAGATATTACATCCACAATCTAATTAATGTTCAAGCTCATACTCCAAATAGTGCAAGATGATCTGTACTACAGCTTCTATCATGGTGCCGTACTATTAATACCTGGGCCGTTAATGTTAAGCAGTTGTACTTGGACGGTTTTAACATAAACCAGCTGGCAGGTTGTAACACTCTCAGATCCAGGTAGCCATCTTCAGATGGCTGACGACAGACCAAATAAATATTGATCGAATAGCCGAAGACATCTGTCTAGCTCAAATACTATCTTCGGTAAAAAGTTTTAATTCATAACTATATCGCACATCCTGTTTTCTTATACATGCATGTTTTGCTTTTTCTGCCTTAAGTTATCTTTGTCATATAAGGGATTTGTCTTTATTTTCATTCTATTGAGAGACTTTCTTTGATGCTAAAAGTCGTGTTATCCAGTGTGTATGCCAAGCTTTTCTTTCGAAACTGAAGACTTAACAAAGTGGTTAGGGAATAAAACGAGGACTGGAAAAAAATGTTAATAGCTGGTTTCTTTTTCAATGTTAATATGGTTGGCGTCTGCTGTAACTATTCATATTTTATGTCATTAAGTTCTTATCTATGTGACTGTTAGTTTGTTTTTAGCTCCAGCTTGTTTCGTTTCAGTCACGACCAAAATGCACGAAGACGTCTTGTGATGTTTATCATTAACGTAATTTTCAGTACTGATGATGATCTCCCTGTTGTCAAAGAATCGAAGATAATCTCATTATATTATCGTCAGATCTTGGATAATGAGTAATTTCAAAAGGAAATGTTTATGAGTTCAGAGACCCGGTGCTGGCTGTGGTAGAGTGGGAAAATGGTGAGGAAAAAAAAAACATATTTCGTCGCCTGTCTAGGACAAGGTGGCCCAAGGGAGCAAAACATCTTTTTTTCTTCTTCTTCTTCTTCTTCTTCTTTGTTGCCCTTCTATGATGGATAATGAAGACAGGCTGATACTGCGTAGTACAGGTCGAACAGAGCCACTGGCGAATGTTTGAACTGAGCACAATGACAAGACACAGACACCACACACAGACTACCCTGATTTTAACCCCCTACTCCCGTCCCTCCCACCCTCTCGACGTCAGTATACCCCACTTCCACTGGTCCAATCTAAATCTCTCGCAGACTGTGATCTGTCCCTCTTTTCTCCCCATTTCCCTCCCACCCCAGCAACAAATCCCGTTGCCCGAGCAACCAAAGATCCCCTGTTAGGTCTGTTTGTCTTCTTGTCGGTCTGTCTGTTCCGTGAACATCACGTGCTAATCTCGTGGTGACTGCTAACAGTTTGGTGAAGATGGTGCTGCCTAATTCGACTCACACATACAAACACACAGACATACATAACGTCCTATCCCCGAGGCCGACAGGAGGCAGTTATCTATATCCATGCCCACACCGCAAACATACCCACTCCCATGTGTAGACTAGGCAGACATGTATACAAACACACCCACTCGGAAGAAGTCAAGGCGTTCACACTTTGCTGGGTAGAGGCCCCCCGAGTTTTTGCAAGCCAGGAGGTTATCAATAAAGCCCAGCCCGCACACCGTATCGGGACAGACGCGACCGCTTTGCTCTCTCCACACGAGTCACTGTTAGTGAGTGAGCGCTCACCTCTCAGGTCCTTACCTATCCACGGCACAAGCACATAAAAGGGACTTATCCGGAAGGTGTGAGATACCCGTTTACGTTCCACCTTATTCAAAAAATTAAGGACTATCCATATGGACTCTAGAAGTGCACAGACCTAGTATTGCAAAACTGATCAAGCTAACAATTTCAATAACAGCAATATTGTTCCAACTGATTAAAAAAAACCTTTACGAAAAACCAAGTAGGGCTGTTACAATTCTAACTTGTCCAGAAAAGGGTGCAGTCACCGCCTGTGTTGAAGTCCAGCATTTAAGGATATTTCCAACTCCGAGAAGAACAAAGTCAATTGGAACTAGACAGCCTGATACCAAGAGTCATTGTTTGACATCGTGAAATGGCCAGCGCAAATCTTTCAGTGATCAACATGCTGCGACAGTTCATCAAATTTGGTACCATCTGCATCGTCGTCATCTCTATGCTATTTGCTGACATGTCATACGGCACCGGGGACAGTAAAACCATCGTCCTGCCTCGACGCGACAGGCGCAGCATACGGAATCAGGTAGGGCACCACATGTTGTCGTTGTTCATGTTGGTGGAGACAATGACGACAATAGTGACAGTAGCCTAGATGACCGTAGTATTTTTAGAGAAGGTCACTTTGCAAGGTAGAGGTATCACGATATTCTTCGTCGTAATATTTAAACTTTCACCTACTTACTCTGCAAAATGTCTTAGCAGCGCCCGTGAAACTCAGACCACCAAACCTCCTCCAAGTTTCTTTTTCCTCTACGAGCCCCTGGGACTCCTCTCCAATCTCGGATGAAATTTTCCATCTCTTCTTTTGTCTGCTTCGTCTACGGCTCACTGTGTCTTTCAGTTTTTGTTTTTGTTGTTGCAGTTGGAAAGCCTGTTATACAGACAAATATCTTTATTTAATGCACTGCTTTGGACGTTTGAACAGGGAAGTCTCTGAAAGGATCTGCTATCGGTATAAAAAAGGCACTGCTAACATTTTGTCGACTTTTTTTTTTTTTTTTATCTAACCGTCCTCTAGATATGAAACAAGAATTTGACTCTGTCTCACAATTGCCATAATTCTAACCAATGCATTAACAAAGCGAAAATCAGAAATACCTGGTTTGGTATATAAAAATTGTTCCTCAATTTCATTTTATTTAGTCATCTATCATTCTTCATTCGCTCCCAACTCTCTCTATTCCTTTATCTTCCTGCAGCCATGGGCCTCTCTGTTTCTGGTTCTATCTCTTCACTCTCGTCTCCCTTTATCTGAATTCTTGTTATTTATCTCGACTTTTATTTATTTCGATTCCTCGAGTTCTGCGCAATTTCTAGGTGAAAATAATGCGCAGTTTGAAAGCATCAGACCAAAAGACACCACATTCACTGTTCACATCAAGTTGTTTACCAGGCGAATTCTATGACCGATTTCCTCATTTTCCATTTCCAGCACAGGATTAAACATACATAGCTTTCTCTGCTGCCTTTCTTCTCAGCAGAGCCTAATTGTAATTTTGCAATGCCGCATTAATGTGCTGCATGTTTTATTCATTAATAAATTGCGTTATTTGTCAAAATATTTATTTATTTATTTATTTATTTATTTAACGTGATTTTATTTTTCTGTTTGGAAGAAACAAAAAAATGGGAAGTGAAGGTGGTTGAAAATATGAACTCAAGGTATTTTCTCAGTCTAGTCGAAGTCGGAATTTTAAAAAGGAGAAACAGAACATTAAAAAAAAAAAAAAAGCAGCATCGGGAATTGAGGGCGGAGGGGTGAAAAGGATGGGGGTGGGGGGGGGGGCTGAGGAATAAGATTTTACAGGATAAAATCAAGAAACAAGAGAGAGAGAAAAAAAAAAGGAACACGCGCTTGGCACAATCAAATTTTCTTTACCACAATAAATATAAATAGCTGTGAGCCTCCTGGAAGAACATCGGTCGGCATTACGGGGGTATTTCTTTAAATTTTATGAGATGGAAAAATGCTGCGATAATGCAGGGTGCACAATACGTGACAAAGGGACGCAAAAAGAGGAACAATAATTTGGCGGAGAGGAAATAAGCCAGGTTTTCATGTAGCCTTACTTCGGTTGTTCTGACTTTCACCAATTACTCTATCCTTGAAGTGAGAATGAAAAGCGCGAAGGTTATTTCCGTTTTCTAGCACACGTGCCAGGCGACAAGATTAGGCTACTGAATGGAGACAACAGTTCCGCAGATAACACTGAGAGGAGCGTTCAAGGCTACAGATTTTCCCGCCAAGAGTGTTAGAATTAAATAAATAAAATGCTGTGTGACCTTATTGCAGTGGGCGCATCTCATTCTCCGCAAGAATGAATCTTTGAATGAACATAAGTCCTAACGTTTTTTTTTTTTTTTATATGAAAATTTCCTTTATGTTGTTTCCTCTAATTCAGACTTCCTGATAATATTTGTCAGCCAATGAAAACGAAGTCTCCTTGTTCCTAGAAACAGCAGATGATAAGAATGTTATTTATCAAAACACACGGTAATCTTTAGACTTATAAGGGGTTAATATTAAATTATAGAACGCACTCTTCAAATTCAGTTTTATGTATTTATTTTTTTTAAAATAAAATGTCAACCGCCAATTTACTCCAACGAACAAAAATAAACAGACATTATGAAGAACTAAATAAGTAGAAATGAATGTCATGAAAATATCATGAGCTCCTAACTGTTGAACGTGTTTGATTGATTGCTCGCCAGCTCGTGATAACTGCTGAGCTATTTCTGTTTATGTGATAGTAAATCCATTGTGTCCAGCCGATTGCCGTATGTGCGAGCCCGCTATTTCCGCCCTGCTGTGTCTGTCGCAACACTCATCATAAAATCAAAAGACCAAAAAATAATGGGGTGGAAATACAGTTTCTGGGTGGAAAAAATAGAGAGAAGGAAAAGCCATGGAAGACAGAAAGTGAAAACCTCGCCGAAGACGCCTTTAGGGGTCTGTGCGAAGCTTAGGGACCAAGCAAGCCAGCCAAGCAAGATAGCAGTATTATGTTTAGACAGATCATCGATTGATAAATCACCATACAAAGAATGGCCATATCCAATTTTTATTGCCACTTTGACAGAGCTAAGACAGAACTTTGAATGAACATAACATTTAATATAAAGTAACAATAGATTTTCCCTCCAAGCCCCGTTTTAAATCATAATGTCTTATTTCCTTCCAATCCCATGTCCATGTGGTGGTTGGGGTAGTGATGACGTCCACAATCAGACGCGGCCATTTCTTGTAGTCTCCTGCTGCCTTTAGTGACTCACAAAGCTGGGGTTTCTCCAAATCTTGATGTTTCTGGGGCTGCTGTCGTTGGGCCAGAGGTTTTTGTAATTTAACCATACCGCCGCACTTTTCTTGCTTTTACTTGTGCTCAGAAGATCAGTGTTTAGGTCGATAAAGTGGCTTATTCTAGCTCATACTTCGTTGTTTTTATGAATTTCTAGAAACAATATAACTTGTTCTTTTGTTACATTCACGTTAGGTTGGAGTTGTTTGGAGTCAAGATAGGTGAAAAAAAAATAGCAGTTATGTTCTAAACTACCTAGTACAGTAGTCTCCGCCTAAGAACCCTCCGCCTAAGAGCCCGGCCTGTCTGAGAACCCGCCCCTGCTGTGAAACGGAATTTTTTCTTTGTAATTTACCCCTCTAAGAACCCGCTCTGGGTGCTCCCAAATGAAAAAAAGTCCGTCTAAGAGCCCGGTGTCGGACCAAGATACCTGACTACTTATGGTCTAATTCTACATCATGCTGTCCTCTTGAGAGAAACGCACAGTGCTAGATGTGCAGAAAATGGGGACAGGGGTGGAGGGAACAGGTAGACAATGGAGTGGAAGTGATGGCTGATGTATGACTACATAATCAGGCCACGTTGTTGACTACCCGTAACCATTTCTTTGTTTGACAACACGTGGGACAGCACTTGTGATTGGCTTTGTGGATAAGGAGGTGTAAGTTTAGCCTCCTGACTGGTCAGCTGTTTTGCTACTTCGGTCGGTCTGTAAACACTTGAGTCTCTCGTGTCATAACCCACGGGGTAGCATAGCAATATCGTGTTATTACACAATGATACCGTTATGTGAAAACTCACATGCGCTCGGCAATATTGATGTTATTATACACTAAAACGATCAGGAATTGCGACATCTAATTGTAACGCACATAGGGAAGAAGGCTGTCCTTATTCACATAGATAATTCTTGAACTAACGGTAACAATCAACTAATCCTAGTGGTGAAGACAGTCTGTGGTCAGAGGGGTTGCGTAACTTTTCAATTTGCCTAAGCACGCGTCCGCCTAAGAGCCCACTTTTTTTGTCTCCCGATGACCGGGTTCTTAGGCGGAGACCACTGTACCTGATCCTTTACTGATTGCCGTCCACGATCTCTTTTCTCCCGGCAGATGGCTCCTAACAACACCCAGCTGACCGACATCCTTCAACAGTACGAGATTGACCACGGCAACGTTGACCTCATGAGATACACGCCCACAACCCCAAGCCCTGAGGATGTCAACTGTTATGTTGAAGTGCCAGTGGTAAGTCTGAGTTGAGTCTGACCGGTCGATTTCTTAGCGTCATTGTATCAATAAAGTAGGCCTAATAAACTCATGGCTACACTCAGCTACTGAATTTATCTTATTTCGGAAGACCCAAATATAACCACTGATTTGACAACGACTAGGTAACCTAATAGACATGTCTTGATGAATTCTCGTTAGAGATCGTTAAAGTTATTTTAATACACTTTATTTTCAGTCTCTCAGAAAGCTTCGACCTACCTGAAACTGCGGCCAATCACCATACGTAGTACCTGCTCTTGACCAGCCACTGTTTCTTGAGTCCATTGCCACTTACATAAAATACAGGGAGTCATTCAGACAAATCACTATATTTTACCCATTATTAGGGCGTACGGGACATAGCAGTTAGTGAATGGGAAGTGCGCCGGCATCACAGAGAAAAAATTAAATTCAAAGATTGCATGCAAGAAATGTACGAAAGTTTGGATCTGAAAATTTGTGATGCAATATATCTTTTTTTTTTTTAAAGTTGGGATAAAAATATAAATGCATGCCCTTGGTAGGTTTAACGAAGAATCTCGTGATGATTTTTATCCTCGTAGTTTGTAGACCATTGGGCATCAGTTGTATAATTCATACAAAAATATGAATGTTTTCCTCTCGTTTTCGCAGACAAGACGAGTTGGTGGCCGCTGTGTGCCTCTCGGTCGAAACTCCATGGGATGTCAAGCCGGTATCTTCCTTGCTTTCAGTCCTGAGTGTCAGAACGAGGCTGGGTCTCAGGGTCAAGGAGAAGGCGCCTCCCAAGGGATATCATCCTTATCCCGCAGACGCAGTTCCGTCCGCCGGGCAGGCCGCCTGAGCATGTTGAACCGTCGGCCCCGTCAGTGAAACCTCTGGAGTCAAGGATGCTTCACATCACTGAGAGCAGACAATCGTGACTGTGGTTATGAAAGATCGTAAAGTGTTCTTATGTTAGAAATATATAACACAAATAAAAGGCTAGTGGTATTGAATATCAATTTGGTAATAAATTTTAACCCTTAAAATGGGTTCAAGATGCATAAATGACAGGTAACCTTAGCTCCCGTAGAATGTAGCCGGGGAGGGGGGAAAGTGGGGGATAAATACAAAAAGGAGGGAGGGACGTAGATGAAATATCAAACAGCGTTATTCTCCGTAGTGGCTGTTCAAAGTAACACCAGAAGAAGAACTGAAGACGCCCTTTTGTGAAAAACAGTAGGCCTACCATGCCATCTATGTAACAAGTCCGTGTACCCTACTTTATCAACAGGATTTCCTGCCACCGCCGGATCAAGAAACTGCTTGTTGAAAAATCTTTCCAGTAAACCTTTCAAAGTGAAAATAACATTTTGGGGCCATATTATTCCTAAGGAACAAACTGTACAAACATTGTTAAAGATTGTTAGTACAAGTATGCGGCATGGTAAAACTATCAGGTACCATCACAGGGTAATATTATAGTAATAATTGCACGGACAGTACCGTATTTTCACACTTCAGACAAACTATGAGGGTCGAGTTAAAAATAAGAATTCTCGGCGAAATGACATGGAAGAATAGGCAGTTTCTGATCTTTTCTTTTCCTATTACAAAGAGGAAAGCTAAATGCAGTTTCTTTTCTTTTCTTTACTTTAAAAAGAAGATATTCATTCATTTATTTCAGTCCAAACCCACAGTAGGGAATTAATGACTGTGCACATACATAATATAAAGTCCTTCCCCAGCAGTTTCATATGCACTGTTTCTCTCGGACAACTCCTATATTTCCTTCAATATTATTACCTACCTCCGTAGCATTATTATATTTGCATGTTCAGTTCTAATGTATAATGATTAATATATCTACACTTGTGTGAAAGATTTCTTGATGATAATATGATTGGTACCGTAATCTTAAATCGATATTAATTTTACAAGAGTAGCTAACGGAAGGCTGAGGTGTCAGATTATTCAAAAGGAATTAATGTTGGGTTGATATGATGTATAGTAGACAGGCGGCAATAGAATTAGCCTTGTTATTTTGCTTTGTGCTTGTTTTCTATAGCGTTTGCGTTACCTCATTCATATTCATAACCTCACCGTGCTAGAATAGAGTGTATCTATTGTACATGTTACTAACGTTTTATTGTTGAATACATTACATGTTTTTGTTGCATCAGAGATTTTGTACCCAACGCAAACATTTATTAATTATTTTTCCCTTACTGTTGAGGAAAAATTCTATAGATATTACGACTATAAGCTTCACATTTTGAACTTGAGCACCAACAGCAGTTTTTTTTGTTTTTTTTTCTGAAGATTAAGATAATTTATGTCCTAGGATTTTTTTATAATATTTCTTTCATTTATTTATTCTTTTAAGGAAGTCTTTGCATTTTGAAATAGTTTTTGTCATGCAAGATATTTGTTGCTAGTATATTATAGCGCCTTATTATCACCTGTACTTGTATCTCCTACGACCCACAAGAGTTTTGCACATGTGAACATACACACAGTTGTACTATGTTCTTTTCTTTCACAGTATGAAAAACTCACATTTAGTTATAACTCATGGAAGTAACAAAGAACAAATAATTTATTATTCATTTGTTTCCGTTCCATGTAGGGATATCGATCAGTGCGATATGATACATGTATTTATTTATTTACCTTCTGTAGTTTACATGGGCTTGATGCTTAACGCTTGTAATTTCATGTTCTTGAAATCATCACCGCTCGTACTTTTTATGATGCATTTATCCTATCTTGCCCTAACATAAAAACTACCTCAAGAAACAAACTTTTTATAAATGTGTGTATTTTTTTTTTTTTAACTGCCTACTGTCAAATATCTTTGCCATTGTGTCCCAAGTCTTGATCTTGAAATCCATCACAAAATTATCTCTTTTTGTCCTTTCACAGCAAAAAAAAAAAAAAAAGAGCATTACATACCTAAACAAATGCATGAACTTTCTGCTGATCTGAATTGTGAAAACTGACAAAAGGGAGACAACCTGAAGCAATCAAGTACATACAATTCTTCTATGACAGGAACATTTTTTCTCTTTAAATGCAATGACATCCACACATCATTTTCAGTGACTTTTTCTCATGGACTGTGAATGGGGGGAAAAAAAAGTAAAAAGTTGTCTATCATCCTAATCCAAAGGAAAATAAGAGAAACAATTCTTTGGCTTTTTAAAAAAAATTGTTATCAATAAAGTCTCAGTAAATAAAATAACAATCATGAGTTTGCATGTTCTCTGTATTACTTCTATATTCTATAATGACTCTTTCTTCTTTTTCTTTCATCATATCTTTCTATCTTTGTTTTTCTTTTTTTTTTTTTTTTGTTCTTTTACCTGAACAATAAATATTGTCTCTGCACTGTGATGCTAGAGATGTGGTCTTGCACAGGCCTTACACATTCCTCGTTTAATCACAGCAGTTATTGGAGAGAAAGGAACTTACTCATTTCTCTGATGTCATAATCACAAGACTCACGGCCAGTCAAAATGAGTCCTATCCTCAATTTTCCACCAAAATGAGTTTTTACTATCATGTAAAACCTTAATTCACACACTCTCAGGTTGTACAAAAGGTTTTTGAGCTGGCTCAGTTGTAACCTGAGATGTGGCAAAACTGAAGAGACGGAATATCTCCTTAACCATGGCTAATATCAACAGTAAAATCTGCAAAATTGAACAGACAACTTCATATCCTATATATTTATCTCACAACATCCTGATTCACACACTCACATGTGGTTTTGAGCTAGCTCAGTTGTAACCAGCGATATGGCAAACTGAAGAGACAGGGAAAATCTCCTCAACCATGGCTAACATCAGCAGTGAAATATCCAAAATTGAACAGACAACAGCATAATCCTATATATTCATCTCACAACACCCTGATATACTTAAAGTCTGCCTAAGAGTGATATTTTCCTTTTTCACCGACACGTTCTTTCAAATCAGGCTTAGCAACGGGATGCTAATCTGTCAACATATCAGAATCTATAAGGGTCTCAGTCTGGAACTTTTGATTCTAAAAAGAAACTTTTATTATTTTCACACTGATAGCTGAACCGCTAGGCCATTAACCACACTCTGGTTTGCCAAATAAAGAACTCAGGTTATCATTGTGGTGGGCACTTGTATTAGAGGACTGTCTCATAGGTATGGCAGTATCACTCTACACAATCAGATAAAACAGTTTGTGGTCCACCAAAAATTAACAAAATTATGACACTTTCACAAAAATTTTCAGTCATCAGATACATCATGAATATCAATTACTGTGACCAATATAAACTTTATTCATCATTGTTCCACCATATCTCATTCATCTCTTTTTTTTTTTTCCTTCCTTGTGCTCATGTGAAAACAAAGGTGACAGAAATTCAAAGAATATTTATATCATTCATTTATTATGGTTTTCTCTCTGCATCATCATGAATGGTTCAATCATTTCACAAATAAATACTTTCGGCAAAAAGACGTTTAAGCCAAGGTTCAGGCAAAAAAAAAAAATCTGAAATACTGATTTGTTTATGTGACCATAAAGTTATTGATCAATATGAACAATGATAAGCTGGAGATACATGACTATACAATGGCCAATTTCAATCTTAGCACTGCAAAATTATGAAACAGGATACATATTCTTGAGTTCCCTGTTTGATCAAACTTTTCTCTTGGAAATGAAATACAACGTGAACAGTTCCCTTGCGTGACTTATATACATGTACTTTACAAATACTGCAAACAAAAGCTTGATCTTCAAAAATGAAAAAAAAAAAAAAAAAGGAATGAAATGTACATACTTGTGGAACAGCATTTCACAGAAGGCATTCTGAACTCATGCCAAATGTGAAACCCAAGATTTGGCAATATCATCTTGAACATTCTTTTTTCCATCCAAAAAGTAAACTACTATTTCCTACTTTTATGCTCTGTCTTTCATGCTAATTCTTTGTCATTGTTATCATCATCATTGCCATGCGTACTCATACAAAATAATGTACTACTGTCTTAGTCACAGACTTGTGATGCAAATGAATCACAAGTGAAAAGATCAAAATATATGTAACCTGCCAATTGATCAACAAAGTCTGACTTCGCATTTTAGCTCTTTTAAGAATACTGTCTTAATTAATTAACATACGAGGTGATTATTTTCCTTCTTATATCCACAAACTGAGTTCTGATGCCCAAAAAAACAAAAAAAAAACTGCATAAACTACAAAGTAAATAAATAGGCACCAATAACTTCACGCTCATCCCTGAAAAATATAAGAACAATTATTACAGAACCGATGAAACACCTTCATGATTTTCCCAATTCAGAATCATTTTTGTGATTTCCCACTTAAAAAAAACAAAGAACTATGAATATTTCAAACTTTCAGAGTCACACACAACGCAGGCTACTACAGCAGCTTCAGAATATCACACTTTAAGCAAATACAAAACAATTATGTTCAAATGTAAAAATGCACAGTACATTTATGAAAATTACTTAAGGATGACTGAAGAAAAATGCTGTAAAATTTATCAACTAAATTTTTTTATTGTCAATTATTTTCATCACTCTCTAAAAACCTAGAGCACAGATACAATCTGGCCTTCAAAAGTCAGGACCAAGAGAATCTACATGGCTGTGATACTGATATTTCAGTTTGATAGCTTGTGTCAACTTCAACAATTTATATTTTTCATTTTCCTTGTACAAAAAACTGGGCTCTTCGGTCAGTTTTATGAGGTTTAACCTTGAATAGTAACAGATCTGTGAAATTTTAGAGTCCATTCTTTGAAAATATTAATCCAATCAATAAAAACGAAAGTGAGACAAACTACGACTGGCTATCCATTCTTTTGAACTCCATCAATTAGAGTTGAGATGTAAATGACACTATGTGATCAGATTCAAATTTTTAACAAAAAGGAATGTTTCATTTTCTCTCCCATGCATTGATCCCAATGAAACTACATTTTTGGTAATTTTTTTATCTAAGAGAAAGGAGCATGATGTCAGTCTAATACACATAGCATGGGGCACAGCGTTTAAAAAAAAGAAAGAAAGAAAAGAAAAGAAAAATTTAACCTAATACTGTGTGCATGAACAGCCCAAGTATATGCACAGCTTCAACCAGGAAGTCCCATAAGATAAAAGAGAAACTCAAAGGAACTGCAGCAACAGTAAAACTTAATTGTTTAATCATCATCTTCGACTATGAAACATATGATAACAAATTCACACAGAATAATGAATGTGGTGGCATCACTGTGACAGTCTGGAAGAAGTACTGATATCTGATCAGATATAATAAAAGGTCACTTTGGTGAAGCTGGTTGAGGGTAAAAGAGAACTGTGGCCAACCATGTAGTAGCCAGTCTGAGGAAACAACATTAATTGTGCCCTGTGTCCATGACTCAATCAAGTATGCCATTTTGGATGAAAAGTCTCATTTTCAGAAGACTTTAATCATTTATATGAATGTAATAAGCATAATCTCTTATAGGGTACAATGGCTTAATGGTGCGATACTGATTTTTAAAAAAAAAATATTCTGGACTGATAGCACAGGCCTACTGTTATTGAGTTGACATAAGCTGTTGATTTTGTGGCTCAAAATCAATTTCAAATTGTAGAATAAACTGTATGCTAGAGGCTAAAGTCTTTAATTATACATAAAGAGAGGAAGATTTCATGAAAAGTGAAAAGATTAAAAAAAAAAAAGATGATAAAGTCTGATAGTAAAAAAATCGACTGTGTCGCTGGTGAGATCAGCAAAAGAGAGACCATACTGTGGAGAACAATGCATGGGCATATTATGCCTGTAGGTAGGGCACACATGGGAATGAAAGCAGGATTTACAAATGGGAAGAACTATTAAGAAAGAGTTCAATATCAAGACTCCATCAAAATTGGCATCATATGAATGCTTTAGTCCAACCTTGTTCATAGCTTCAATGCCAGGACCATTACCACTGAATTTAATAAAAAATATATATTTGAGTGAGGTTCTGGGAAAATTTAGTCAGATGGTGAAACTTGAAATTTTCAGTAATGAGGCATGTCAGACATGATAGATCTAATTATTGAATTGGTATTAACAAAAAAATTAAAATTTGTCTGGGTTAAAAAAAAAGCAATCTCAGATTTCATAGGAATTATTAAAATGTTGATGGGTAGTGAAAGCTACTGAAATAGTTTTTCTTCCCTACAAGTACTATTCCTCATCTCACAAGTTTTGCAAACAAGACTACACATGGTTATGGTTTTTCATAAGCTTTTCAACCTCCTGTAGTGGTGGTTATCTCAGCTGTCCACAACCGTGGTAAAAAAAAAATAACATAACACTATTGCGTTATGTGATCAGTAATCGCATACGGCCAAAACAGATTGCTTTAACTCTTTATGTGCCTTAAGCAATCAAAATGTGGAAGCTTCAGGATAGCACCCTTTGTGTGAAATGCTGTAAGTTTCATGAAAGCAACAGTAGCAATAGATTCTTATTTCAAGAAAGAAACTGATATTTCTTTGAACACATTTACAAATGGACTGGATGAGATTATATAGTGAGTTTTTTTTGTTGTTTTTTTCCGTATGGCGGATAGTTTTAATCATGCCATTACTATAACCATCAAGTTCGGAACATAATCACTGACTTATCTCTATAACTCTGTGAACTGACGATAGTGCAGCAGTTCAATGACGCTGTTCTATGCGTTAATCACACTATTATGAGCACGCAGGTTATCCATGTACTTAGACCTAGATCAAAGTTCGGAAATTCAGGACAAGAGCAATGGGCAGAAATCCAGCCCGGACTTGTCTGTATTATCTCAATATATCTTGATTGAAATTTCTGCATGTGATTATGAACGCATGCACGTATCTCTATATGAGACAATGTAGAGATAATTAACTATTTTTAATGTTATCGTCAGCAAGTGTTCAAACATTTGTCAAATGCTGATAATTTTATGTAGGATAAAATTTTGCCGTCATGTGCCAAACGTGTGGTCGTAGGATAATCAGAACTATTAACATTTTTTTTTTCTTTTTATCACACAAGAAAACAACCCACAGCCTCCGTGGGAGATTTTCTTTTTTATTTTTACTGTAGCCCCGCAAATCAAAGTGTATGGTAAGGCGTGCGCACCTCGATGTTAATATTTTGGTTGTTTAAACAGAATGTTACTCAAAGAAAAATGTTTTGAACGCATATTACTATCGAACGTACAATTCGGATCATGCAGCGTCGGAAGTTTATTATTCAATTATTATCGTTTTTTTTTTTTTTTTTAGAATAAGACAATACGTTTATTCCGGGTTTATGTAGGTAGAAACACAGATGCATAATGCAAGAATGTTGTGAAGATTTCATATTGATCCGTTCAGCAGTTTTTGGAGTCTATAAGCCTATTGTGGGTTTTGTTGCAGATGTATAGCATAGATATAACCTAACTGCATGGTCTTCTACTTTTGGAGAAAAAGAGGTCACTCATTTTAAGAGGTGTTAAGATGAGACCTATGCAAGCGGCTGTTTATGCTTTGTACAAGTTATATGTAATTGGCTGATGTTTTCATAGTTATACAGGTTGTGCCTTTGATCTTAAATTATTACTTTTTAAAATCACAAACGTTTCATCATTCATGTCTTCACCGTTAACTTTTTTTTTTTATCTTGACACTTGAGGGGGGTGCGGGTCCTGAAAATAAGGTTTTGGGACTAAAATATCAAAAATGGGGTTTTCCTATTTTTACACACTCTGAACTCTTCTCAACACCAAAGAAATAATGGACAGAGCCAGAAACACATGCTTTATGCCCCAAAATGACACCACCACCACCACCCCACTAGATGACTGTATAGAGAGATTATGAAAATTCAATTGCAATTTTCTCAATATGTATGATTACTTTACTTTTTCCCTCAGGTTTTTTTATTTCTCAACCAATTGCCTTCAAATTTGGAATATATATACATTTTCCACAGCATGTGTTTTGATAAAATGCCGTGCTTTTTCTCAATTTCTTTTCCATTTCTGAAGGAAAATTGGATATTTGGTGGAAAATTTTGAAAAATTTACATCTGTCCATATACACATTTCAAAAATTTATGAAAAAATATTTAATGCCATATAAACAAAAAACAAATCTGTTTTGTCCTTTAAATAGGATCATATTATTCATGTGCAAAATTTCACACAACGCCATTCAATTCTCTAGGAGCCTTAGACTTTTGAAAACAGCTTATTTTTAAAACACAAAATCCAATATAGCAGCGATGTCATGACAACCAGATGCAAAACAACATTATTTTCCACACCTTTCATCTAATTTGGACATGCTGAATCTGAATTTGAAGCTTAAAAAACCCCTAGTCCAAGCATTCGAAAAATCACTCTCAGAACCCGCGCTCCCCCCTTAACTCCAAACCTAACCCTAGCCTTAAACCTAACCTTCAACCAAGCCCCAGTGGGATATCTTAAAAAAGTGATAATATATAATGCTTACGAATCAACCAGTGTTTGATAGGCACGATGGTGCCTGTGTATCCAATTCCCTATGTCTTCACTATACTTATGTCCACCAGTGACAAATGGACACTGTGATGCCTCTTTCTTACTGTATAGAGTAAATGATAGTGTTATTTTTAGAAATCTTCACACTCCTTCAGATTCTATTGAGACTTTTTGAGTTTTATCAGACCTCATGGTGAGGCCTTTTTATGATTTGCTTTTCTCAATGATAATTAAAATTTAAAAATAGACCACCACAATTGTCATAAATAATAAAAACACCATTTGTGGAAGTCCTGGTTTGAGTGGATGAAGAAAATAAAATGTCTTTTACTTTTCACAGAAATAAGATGTCCTGTTTGCTAATGCACATACATGTAGAAAGTTATATGATATCATACCATTTGTGAACAATCTTTTTGAACATAAAGGAGACTATTTTAAACTCTGTCAGATATGAAACCATAAACTATCAAATAGACTAACAACAACAACAAAAAGATAAATAAATCAAACCAATGTAGCAGGCAATAGAACAATATAATTTGTCCTTTCTCGGCAAATCGAGAAACAGCCTGGAAATAGCTGTGTAATTCCATTATACTAGTGCTTTTTGCTTAGGTGAATTACTGAATTTCAATACTCTATTTTCGTTTCTCTCTTTTTCCCAACATTTCACACCAGTAATTGTAGTATGAATACAGAAAAATGTTCTAGTGAAATCATAAAAGGTTGGTGCAATAATTACCCATCTATTTATCATGGCAAAGTAATTCAGATAACTGATTCAGAGTAATTACAGTCAATTATGGACTGATATCAAAGTATCTATATATAATAATATTAAACACAGGACACATGTTTTGTTTTTGGTTTTTTTTTTTTTTTTGCAACAAGAAAGACTGTCCCTTCTTTGACATATTTATCTCCTTGAAAATCAGATCCAGAGGGTCCATATTCTATTTTAAGACCAAACAAAACAAAGAACAAAAACAACAACAACAACAAACAAGTTTCAAATTCTCTTAAACCTTACGATGTAAATGCCAAATTCTTACTCAAAATAATATTTGACAAACATGAATCTTTGAGTTTGAGTTACGAATTCACATGGAAAGTGATGAGTTCAAGATGTTGAGTGACTCAGTACAGATATTATTATTTTCTTACACTATTTAAGGCCTTTTCTTTTCATGATTTCATTGTGCCACAAAAATATGAAAAAGATATAAAAGACGTTTCTGTCAACTTATATGTAAACAGTTATGCAGATCTTCAAAGTGTAACAATTTCCACCAGATAACTACAATGTACTTCAGAGGAGGGGGGTGTCCAGGAGGTCATTTTGAAACTGCTGGGAGGGAGATGATTTTAACCACTGCCATCGAATTTGGCATGGTCAAACTAGAGGAAAACACATTTTAAAAATTTGAAATCACCATTGCCATGGCAACAGTTGCCATCTTGGATTTTACTAATGGATATTGCCTACCTCTACTATAAATAGGCTTTTACATTTTTCAAGATTCGCTTGAAATTGTGAGTACATTCTTTTCAGTTCAATATCTAAACATGGTCTGACAAAATTTGTGATAACTGACCTAGCTTTTCATCGGACATTTAACCTCAAAACATGCTTGAATAGACTTTTTTCCCTGATTTCTATGCCTTTTTTAGCCTTTTCCCATGTCTCTACTCCCAGCTTTCCTCTCTCCCCTACCATATCAGCAAAAGGGCTTCCGTAGAGTCATTTTAGGGTCGAAGGAGGCCTATGTATGGCCGTCATGTCTTCCTCGCTCAAAACCAAGAGCATATACGATCGACTGTTGTACTCTGAAACAGTTGAGACAAGACATATTTTGGTCTCATTAGGCCTTGGGATGTCTATTTTAGAGCCCCAGGTAAACGCTTTCACTGATATTCGGTGCGGTCAGCACCTCAGATGGTCAGTGCACCCCTGATATTGGGGTTCTCAATATTAGTGAAGGAGATCATAATCAAGCCTTTTATATGCAATTTGCCCACAGCCAATAAAATATTGATGATCTATCACTGATAAAGAGCAACAAATGAGCAACAGCCTCGATGGCGAAGGGACCGGTCAACCTTTGCTTGACCACACTCCCCACCCTTTAGAATGGACATATCAACGATTTTTTTAAACCATTTTCAAATTCAGACTGAACTTTTAAAAGCAAACAAATACTAAACTTGAACATTTTGAGCAAAAACTCAATCAGGACTTCCCCCCCCCCCCCCCCCCCTCTAATTTATTGTCTATGAATGCAGTAGATATCTGGGTAATAATTAGATCTTTATTATGCAATACGGAATGTTCTACTTTAAATATCATAAGTATTGGATTTTTGTCACCCCTTTTGTTAAAAAAAAATATCGGAATCAAAGCCACCAAAAAATCAATGGGCACACTGCTACTCAATTCATGTTCACAAACAGACACTATCCAATTATAATGCCTACAGCAAAGTGTGGCTTTCGTGGAATGTCATGAATTATAGAACAGTTTAATGTGCCTTCAATAAAATATGGTCCAAAAGCACAATTAAAACTATGAACATATAGTATCCACATACAATAACATAAGATGTAATTTCAAAAGAATTATGAATTCACTCACTAGCCAATAATGGAAGTTACAGAGTGCATGCCAGCACAATGCATTATTGTTGTTATTTTTTGCTCACAGCAAATTCAGTAATAGTCTGAAAAGTGATATTCACTGATATGTTCCCATGTTTCCAATTGTGATCAAATTTAGAGATCATTTGTAAGCATTAATTTGCAAACAGTCAAACCCACAAAGCCCACAGACCTATGAAGAGCACTGAAACAATTACCCCAATGAAAAAAGAATGGTTTCATTTCAACAGTGAACTTATATAACTGGTAGTAAGAACTTAATGTGTCATTTATGTTACCCTCAGAGATTTCAACTGCAATGACCAAACAAATTTTGAATTATTCAGTAAACATGACAAAAAATAAAACATAAACATCTGATTAGTATAAACATTAATGTAAACAGAAATAAAGTTATAGATTCTGATTAAACAAGGAAGTAAAGAAAAAAAAAAAAGTCCATAAAAACATTAAAACATAGCTGTTTCTCCAATCATCTTTTCCACATGGTCAGTGACTGTTCTACTTGATCAGTTATCTGTAACAAACAAACGAACAGAACTTGAAACATGTTAATGGTAAAGATCGATATAAATACACTTCCAACAATCCTTTTTTGCCACAAGACTCTTTTCTATGGATATCTTTATTCTCCGCACAGCTCAAGTTCCTAGATAGCTGTCCAGTGATTTGTGTTTTTGTTATGAACTTCTGATTGAGTTCATGAGTATACAACATGTAGTGCTATAGAAAAACCTATTAATGGGGACAATCAAGAAAAGACTGGACATTGGCCAGTCAATTTAACAGTGACATTGCTCATTTCCTGAAATAGCTGGACATTTTCACTTTGGTCAATTTCAGGCTTTTTTTTTTTTCTTTCTTAAGCCTTTCAATCCTAAGAGATAGGATTATCTCGGCTTATAGAAGTTGTCAATTTTTGCTGAGAATTTTTGTGGGTAGAAATTTGGAATTTTGGAAATTTAGCCCCCACAGCGGCACTCAGGCCTACTCTTCCATCCATTTTCAACTGCCAGGGGTTCTTTAACATGTGTAACGTACACACGGGACCTCCAAAATATATTCGCCCTTATCCAAAAAGGTTAGACGTTGGGCTTCCCTACCCACAGGAAGCCAGGGGACCATTGAGTCACTGAAGAAATGTGGGTTTTCGATCTTCGTGTTCTATCATCCCCCAATGCAGAACCCGTGTTTCGATCCCGGCCTGTTTTCTCCATGAGCAGACACCATAGCCATTGAGCCACTGCGTCCCCTCAATTTCAGGCTTTGGCCGTAACACATATATATACATAAAGAGAACCCACTGCCTCCGTGGGAGATTTTTTAAAGTGTGTGGTAAGCATGCCCACCTTGATGTTAATATTTCAGTTGACTTAGGGGGGGGGGGGGGGGAGGGGGGCGTCCTGGAGGTGATTGTTTTTGTCATTAAGTTAGGTTATTTTAGCCTTTTCCATCGAATTCAGCATGTACAAGCTAGAGGAAAACAATAGAAAACAATCAACTGTTTTATACGGTGTCGTGGCAACACCGCCAACTTGGATTTTGGCGTCCCTAAATTGACTGATTTTAAAATCTATCTCCTCTGCCAAATTTCAACAAAACTTCATAAAACTTGGGGAATATATTGTCTAATATCTTAAAAGATATGTATTTTCATTCCGCTCCATGCAATACAAAATTTTCTATAATTTTTTTTTTTTTTAAATGTCATACCGGTATAACGAAAATTCAAATTTCACCATTTTTTCAAACTTAAAACCCAATTTTCTCTAAAATTACCAACCGGATTTAATATGCATTCATAACTTTTTAGGTTTTGTGGTGACAATGATGTATACCAAAGTTTGTTTGAATAGGTTTCGAAAGGAGATAGCAAACTGTCAAAAAATGGGTTTTGAGAAAAATGCGTTTAGTTTTTTTTTTTTTTCAGCAAAAAATTGACATGAAGAGTTTTACTCTGCAGTGGTTAGAATAATGAGCTGCACTGTGTAGCAATAAACACGTTTTAATTGATATCCACTCCAAGACCATTGTCTGCGAGTGCTAGATCTAGATCTACGATCTCGCAGAACGTTCCTTAACACGATTAAGATTACTCATTGTCTTCCCCACCCTACATATCCTGCCCAGACCGCTTTGCTTTCACCTACGTGGGCAAAAAAATACTGTCCCTACCCCAGGTTGTTTCCAGTTCTTTGGGGTTCGGTCCCTTTCGGCGTGCCCCGGGGGGCTGTGCCATATCGGGGAGGTTGTTTTATCTGGGCCTAGCCTATTGAATAAGTATCATGCAAAGTTGTCACGCCTTTAACGATTGTGTAATCAGAGGCGGCAGGCATTGTAAGGAATGGATGAACAAACAAACAGCTGGTCGCGCGCTCAGTTTAACCATCTTCAGCATGACGCCACATGGTTTAATTCGTCACTCGCAGCAAACCTTTGTCTTTGCGTGTTACGATTTGGCAGAACATTCCCTAACACCTTATTGATCTCTCTTCATCTCCCCCACCCAACACGCCTTGCCCAAACAACTTTAATTTCACCTGCATGGACAAAGAAACACTAACCCCACCCCAGGTTGACTTATCTGGGCCCTAGCCTATTTGCATAAGTATCACGCATACATGTCTCGCCACTAGCCACCAGCATGTAATCGGCGCCGGTGGGCATTGTTAAGCACAGTTGAGCAAACGAAAAGCTGGTAGCACGTGCAATACTTTGCATAACCATCTTCGACACGTCGCCACGTGGTTTTACTGGTCACTTTCAGTGAAAATTATATCTCTATAAGCGAGATCGGGAGGATAGGCATTTCGCAAATTCCAAGATTTTATTAGAAGAAAGAATACAGAAATAAAATGGGACTGCAGATTCTTTTCTTTATAACTGAGATTTCGCAACATCCGATTTTGTAATATCCGAGTTCCACTGTATTTGTGAAAGCTGATGAACAAGGTGAAAGATCTAGAACTCCACTTTCTGGAAATTTCTCATCCATACCAATATATGAAATCACAACAATGGCATATCCATTTGTTGGCCAGCTAGTGACTGGATATCACCTGAACATTTTGTTTACTGTTAAGTTATACAACAATTACTGCTAGTTACAGCTTTGATGTTGTGACTGAATTTCCCCATCCTTCAAAATGAAGCTGCATAACACCATCAATTTCATAACATCTTTTCACACTTAATTTGAGATAAGAATTTGATACAAAAATTCAGTCAATTTGGCAAAGCACATGTCTAATAAGCGGTTTAATCAATGCATATGATCCTCACCTTGCATTGTGTAAGAGATTTTGAAGCCGTTTGCTCCCACAGAATCATCAGATATAAACACCATATAGAGTGCATTGCTGGTTGAAGTGACAGGGTTGGGTAAGGCACTACCACAGAACCTCCCCACTAGGGGTCCACTAGAGCTGGTTCCATCATAAATAGTCAGGCTGTCAGAGGAACAACCTGAGGAGCTTTGCAGCTCAAAGTCATCAAATCTGAAAGTTGAACAAAAAACTTGGGTATAGTAATGTACTTCTGTCAATATGATCAGATCTAAAGAGTATCCACCCACTAGTACAAGATATTGCCTTGAACATTGATCACATCACACTCCACTTATCTGGCATAAGCACTATACACTTTGAAAATGTCATGAGGCTTAAGTACTAGACCATTATTTTATATGGAGAGGGCAATTCCCATATTCTGACCCTAAAACATTCATCACTGAATGTAAATATGAATCTTCAGGATGAAATCTGAAGTGTTGACATGCTTCCCTTTGTAATACAGGATGAAAAATCTGTACTTGTAAAGAAAGAGATAAACATTTTCATTTAATAATGGTCTTTTCAGCTTTTAAGCTATAATCAGGTCTGTTGCTGAATGGGTGGCAGAAAGTGAATCTAGCATACCTACCTGAGATTTATAACCTGGTTCTGTTGTCCTTGAATTGTCCAGTTACACTGAGTGCCATCTGGATAGTGGTCCTGTGTATACAGTGGGCTGACAATGACACCTGAGCTGGCTGTAGCAATGGAGTTACAAGCTGGGAGAGAGAACACCAACAGCTGTCAACTTCCTTACCAACAAAACTTTTGACATGATGACTGGCTGCTATGCCAATGTTCTGAACTACTTTTGATTTTTAATATGCACTTGTACTGATATTTTGGGGTAGTAAGGAAAGATTTTCTGCTCTCTTGAAATTAAGTTTATTAACACTAAGACAGATAATTTGCCAAAAAAGCTTGTATCGTCAGTTTATCAGGGATGTAGAGTCACATGACTAATAACATAGCACACTGTCAATACAGAAACACAGAAATCTGATGAGCTGATAGATTTCCATTTCTCAACTTTCCACAATTATACTGATGGATTCGGTGATCATTTATGTTTCCTGCACAGACATGTAAACATTAAAAACCCTGTGACATAGATCTATCACCTCTCTAGCATCAGTATAGTTAGAACAGTTTGTTACAAAATTGAAATTTTGAACGTACGATACAATGTCACACAAGTCTGATCATCTGCCTGGCTTAGTGTCATCCATTCAGGACACAGACATTCTTCTGTCCAGGGATTAGTTGAGGTGACATTACAAGAGTGTGAGCACTGTTTTGTAAGGCATCTCACTGAAAAGAAACGGAACCATGTAGAAAATGTTCAATAACCAATTTTTAATTTCATAACCAAATTCTGTGGACCTACCAAAAAGTACTCCTAATAGATTTGTTCCGACCAAGTGAAAGGTTGGAAATACCGGCATCTATTTTTAGCACGGGGTACAAATTTGACTCAATCTCATGTTTGACCCTGTTACGGTGTGGAGAAAAAGTGTCACTAAAACAATTCACTGTGAAACTACTCTGTGATCCGAGAAAAATGTGGCTGCACCGCACATCATGCGGCTGCATTTTTACCTACTTGTCACACAATTGCCCCACTTTTTGCTGTTCTGGCATTTTTTTTTTTTTCCATTTTGGAGCATTTTTTTGCATTTTTCGGCTTTTTTAAATATTTTTACTATGGATGTGAATAGAAATTCTTAGTTGATAATGAGATTTTTAAAAATTTGGCACACTTTTCTTGCCTGGCACGAAAACAAAATACATACCACTAGTGGTTTCTTTACTGCTGTGGTTACAATCGACCTCTATTTAATACAGTCAGAATGTAAACAATCACCTAGAACATATCTAGATCTTCTACAAGAAATCCACCAGAATGTTCAAGAAACGCGGTTGTATATCCCCCCCCCCCCCCTTTTTTTTTTAAATATCAATACATGAACGGACATGTTACCATTTGAGGAGACTCAAGGTGACAAATATGATGATTTTTGGTCAGAGTCCGTGAATGATCCAGAAATGAGCTCTGAGACATCGAGATCAAGGAGTGATGATAATTACGCCTGGCTTTGTGTCCTCAATGGATAGACATTACATGATTTAGATCTGAATTTAGGCCTACTGCTACAGAAGAAGGGGTAAGGGGAAAACAGAAAAGAGGAGCGCTTCCAACAAAGAAGTTCAACATTAGGCTCACCTGACATAGCCAGTATGAAGATAATGACCAGTAAATACCCAATGGCTGCCATCCAAGCAAAAATCAGTGTTGAATCGGGGAATGAAAAATTGGTCGCAACGATGACCATTGTGTGATTTACTCTTTCTTTGACGCATACCTTATTTGTCGGTAGGTAAAAGGTATAGAATTTCGATCTAGTCATAAGTTCTAGATTTAGTGATATAAGCGCCCAATAGTTGAATGATATTTAGAGCCTAGATCTAACTGAAGAGAAATCCATTCATTAACACACCAAAACAAACTCACTTATAAACGTTTTGGGAAGATCATACCACATCAGCAACATACTGACTATAAGGAGTGGACGCACATCTCAGGAGCCAAGTTAACTATTTTGCATTCCTCACAATTAGGTTTTAAATCACGAAAGAAAATCTGTTATTGCTGCACACAAAGATACTGCGAAATAGATCCCCTGTTTGAAATGCTCACTTGATGATCCAGTAGAACATAATTTTTTTTTTAAATCAATAATAATAATAATAATAATATAGTACATTTATTAAGCGCCTTTGCAAAGCCACAAGGCGCTTTACAATAACACATTCATTAACAACACATAGTTCATCATTAATAACTACCTCCATACGCATACATGCACGTACACACACATATACACACACACAAACACACACACACACACGCACACTTCATTATGATCCAAGATATTTTTCAAACAGGTAGGTTTTCAGTTTTTTAAAACTCGCTTCACTGCTGGCAGATCTCAGGGTTTGGGGTAGTGAGTTCCAAAGACAGGGGCCGAAAAAACTGAATGATCTATCTTCAAACTTCTTAAGGTTATATATTTGAACCACCAAGAGTCCTGAGTCCTGAGATCTGAGAAATCCTGTGGGTTTGTAAGGTGAAATAATATTCTCTAAATATGTTGGGACAGAAGAGTCAACAACTTTAAAACATATTAAAGCAATTTTATATTCAATCCGTGCTTTAACTGGCAATGAATGTGAAATACCATTTTCGGAGCCTATGTTTGACAACCAGTACCTCCTTTTCTGCTTTAATCATTATTAGTACACCCTTTTTGGAAAGTTATGAATAGACTTAATAGGCTGATAGGCTGAATAGACTTAAAATGGCCGCATGGGACTTAAAAGTTAAATTGGTTAATTTTTGCATGCATATGGTGGTTGGCAGGCTGAGGCACAACCAAAGGTGTTGAGCTAAATCAACTTTATTTATGGCGACCTTTGATAAATGCAGTGACATTTGATTTTTGCCCTGTCCATTGATCATGCATCTGACATGTTTGTATTGTAATTATAGAGAGAGGATCTGGAGACTACCCATGTTATTGTTAGCAGTGCCCTTTTTTTAAAAAGGTGTTTAGCTTAATTACTAATCCTATTTCCTGTAATTAGACCTATGTTAATACATGTACATGCTTTCTAGTGGGCTGTTCAGACTATTATCCGAAAACGTTATAGAAAATTGTAAATTTGTGAGTTACACTTGTTTGCATTTTTTGGCTTTTTGGGTATTTTTTGTGGCATTTTTTTGTCGCTTTCTGTGGCATTTTTTGGCTTTGAAAATGCCATTTTTCTCAGATCACAGCCTACTGAACCTAGATCACCTACAAATAATAGTAGTATTGAGTAGTGTTAATGATTTAATGACGTAACAAAAAGTATGATGTACTTCCCATGTCCTGTTTTTCCTGAAGTTTTGCATTCAACATTGGTGTTGTGGGATTTCGTGGTGTTTATTTTCAGTAGGTGGTACAAACAATCAGCTACTTATTTCCAGATGTGTGCTTAGTCGACTAAAACTGCATCACTTGGTTGTCTGTCATCACTAATCATCACTTTCTTTCATCACTAATCTTGCAATGCATTATAGAATACCCCAGTCCTCTGCTGTGCTATATCATAAGATAAAACTTCAGATTCTCCTTCTAACCCAGGCAAAGGGCAAGAACATGAAATTAACAACATTTTACTAGCCTTATGCTATTAACACATGCCATTTTCACTGGGCTAAAACACAAAGATAGAGTATACTACAGTGGAACTAGGATATTGAGAAACTGAAGGGACCAGGATTTTTATTTCTTAATATCAGAATTTCTTAATATCCAACAGGGACCATAAAAAATGGGGACGACCCATACATTGACTCATCATTACTATTGATTATTTCCCCCTTACAAAGCCTGCGCATGCATTTTGCATAGAAAAATGTTTAAGAATAACATCTATTGTTAAACAATGTACTATTGAAACTGGTAGGCTACTGAACAGTATGTTTTACTCTGCCCTGAAAGCTAGAGTAATGTGCTGCAGTGTGTAGCAATAAATGTGGTTTAATGACCACTCCAAGACCATTGTCTGCACATGTTAGATCTACAATATCCTGAAACATTCCTTAACATGGTAAAGATTACTCGTTTCCCGCACACTTGCCCAAACCACTTTATTTTCACCTACGTGGGCAAAGAAACATTGTCCTTACCCCAGGTTGTTTTACCTGGGCCTAGCCTATTGAATAAGTATCACGCAAACATTGTCCCACCTTTAACCATCAGTGTGTAATCAGAGGCAGTGACATTGTTAGGAGTGGATGAATAAACAAAAAGCTGGTTGCGCGCTCAGTTTAACCATCTTCGGCATGTGCAACGGGGTTGTATACGTCACTCCCAGACCTTTGTCTGTGTGTGTTACGATTTGGCAGAACTTTCCTTAACACCTTATGATTACTCATCTCCACCACCCAACACACCTTGCCCAAACTGCTTTACTTTCACCTGTGTGGACAAAGAAACACTGCCCCCACCCCAGGTTGACTTACTTGAGCCCTAAACTATTTGCATGATCTTCATGCAAATGATGCCTTGCCGTGGAATGCCATGCGTAAATGTGACTGAATTTCTACAAGTATTTTCTTAAAATGACTGATTTGAAAATACATGCGTTTATAGAGCTGTAACTTTTTAAATATTTCACCAACTTCCCTCATTTCTGTTTCTGTACCATACTTAAACTATGCACTTTTAAGATATGCATATAATTCAAATTCCGAAATTTCCTTCCTATGACTCATTTCAAGCTGGAGGGTTACATTTATGCTATTCATAACGCAGAAAGTGACTGACATAATGTCACAGACAGGACAACTTACAGTGAGCCTCGTATGATCCTCGGAAACCTCTCTCAGAGACAGAAGAGTCAGATACAAAGACAATGTGCATGGAGTTGGCTGTGGAGGTGATTGTTGCAGGAACATTTGCACAGAACAGACCCAGGCTTGGTGCGGCTGCACTGGTGCCATCAAAGATCTCTACATAATCATAGGGGCAGCCCTGCACTTTGAAGTCTTCAAAACTGTAAGCAGACAAGTCACCACATTGATTTCTAGTCTACTGATCCAGTACATGCTTGAGAAAGCTGACAAACAATTTCTAATGGATCTGATTCATGATAACGTACATAATGATTACCATTTTGGAGTGGAAAATGAATAAGGTTAAGTATAGTTTGAATGATCACTTGACCACAGCCAATAATAAAAGTTCCATATAGTGTTGTATCCGGCAATTCTGGAACAGCTTTTTCAAAACGAAGACGTCTTATGCATTTGCAAATCTATCATTATCATTTAATCATGTCACATCACCAATAGATTCCATCATTTCAGAGTAAATGAGCTACTTCACAACAACACATAAATAAATTATCTCTACTTAGACATGCTCATCATCATTTACTCTCACAGATGGCCACAAACTGTTGATTGCATCAGAAGAGAGAGATGGAAAGAAGGAGGAAGATGAAAGAAATGAGGAAAGCAGAAATAAGCAGACATAATATTAGACATCACTAAAAATGTGGACTAAAATGAAAATTTAAGCTGACAATTCAATGCTTGAGGTAATCAGTGTCAAACTTGGTAGAACACAGATTCATCACGGTATTTGTATTTGTGAAATCCCGCATATCAAACTAGATTTTAGGACAAAGAATGAATAACGATTACCTGGTGAGTTTTAAGATAGACCTCATTTGCACAAAATACATGTTGTTTTTTTTTTTAAATGAAAAAAGGTTAGTGAGCACACACTGTAAGAAACATGGACGTCATTTCAAATTTTGACCCTTTTTCTTCCCTATTATGGGTAACAAAGTTTCTTAAAGAGTCAATCATGTGGCACCAAAATGAGAAACAACAACAACCTCAGTGGTACTTTTTTTTTTTTTTTGGTTATTGACTGGGAGTGAAATAGTGAAGTGGCATATCTACTGTTCAATGTGAAACAGATAAAGACTTTAGTGAACAAACTTTGAAAAAGAATAAAGCCCCTGCCGTATCATCCTGACTTGTTGCCTGATAAACAGTTCAATAGAAATGAGTCCCCATTATGGTAAAGAATTGTTTCCAGAAAAGAATAAAGCCCCTGCTGTATCATCCTGACTTGTTGCCTGATAAACAGTTCAGTAGCAATGAGTCCCCATTATGGTAAAGAATTGTTTCCAGATGAAGTCTTGTCCATTTGTTCAACTTTCTCGGTTTCCTATGTTGCCTTGCTCAGAACTACGATACAACCGAAGACCAACCTGAGCTGGATGTAGGTTCGATTGTCAGGAACAGATATGGTCCATGTGCAGCGGGAATTATCTGGATATGCTTGTGGGTAGTTAGAACTCATAATCGTTCCAGAAAAGTCCATTAGATTCCTGTTACAATCTGGTGTACATAAGAGCAAAACAGAATTGAAATTAATGGGGAGTTATAAATTTTGTAGGAATTTTGTCTCTGTTACATTTTCTGTTACATTTACGATACTCGGATGAAAAGAATGGATATTGACATAATTTTTCTTCTTTTGAAATATTTACAACGGTTTTGAGATTAGAAAACAACAAAATATACAAAAACAACAATGAACGAGCTAAAGGAAGATGAACGTAATATTCCAAAATGCCATTTGCTGATATAATGGACTGAAAAAAAAAAGAACAAGAACATGTAACAATCCAATCTGAAGCTACAACATCAGTGAGAAATGAGGGTTTTTTTTTTTTTTTTTATGAGAGATTAGATCACACGAAGCCACAAGACTGAGGGCAAATTAAAAACAAGTGGTCAAAATGCCATCAACCATCCCTTACACTGACCAAGAGTGAAAGAAATGATGGGTACATTTTTGCTCTGTACCAGGAGACTTGAAAATCAACATTAAATCAGCACAATTCAGGAAGACTTTATGCACCTAATTTATAACCTATTAAATATTGCACATAAGAATGAAGTGACAGCATTATAGAAATTCATTTCTGTTATCAGTGATAGATTAATAAAACTGCAGTGATGTTTCTGGAATCTGCTTTATTCTGATGTTATTTCTGTCTATGCATATGGGAGTGTGAATGCATCTTGCACATATTCCATGTCTCATCAACTGTGAATGAAATTTCTTTTTGAAGACAATAAAAGGATATCTTATCTCTTTTACCAGCATTTACAGTTTAAAATATGCATCAGCTAAAGTAATCATGCTATGCACTGGAACTGCTATGACAATGTATCTGTGCATGATCCATTGGTGTTAAACTGCAGTCCATTCCAGCACACACTCATAAGCTCCATTCAGAATTTTTTTTAAAGCAAACATTTATTATCACAAACTGAGATTCTTGATAGAATACATTATGACAAGTGGCCTTAAAATGTACCTGAAAGATTTTATTCTCTGAAGTGAGCTTGATCAAAGCTCTGCAAAGTACAGTTGAGCAAAGAAAACTCAAACACGGAAATCTCAAATTCACAGAAATCTCAAATGCCGTTAAACAGCCTTGTGCAAATTCCTATGTCTTCTTTGTATTATTAACATACATTTGTCAAACTCTTACAACAAATTTCTCAACCAATTTTATCACCATCTACCGAATCTCAAAGTACCAAATGTCTAATTAGGCCCATTTTTGGTCTGCCCTTACTCGCGCCAGGCTGTTGACATGGGAAAGGCATAAGGGAGAGGTAGGGATAGTTGTGTATAGTATAAGCCTAAATTTGAAACATGTGTAATGTACAACTTGGAATACAGCAAGTAAATACAGCTTTTGCCATAGCTCTAACATATAGAAAGAATAACTTTCCTGGGGCTTTGCATAAAGGATAAATCTTGTCATCTCACAAGATTATGTCAATCCAAGCACTTGGAAAGAGTTGGCAATGAATGAAAACAGGTGTAGGAAGGAAATATGCTGGCTTACTGGAACACAGTTGATGAAATAAAAATAACACCGGATAAACAAAGTTTTCAGGAATTTCAGCTGGAGGGCTGATCAATGGACACTGGCATATGAACTTAGTGTAACAGTATGGACCATCTGATCAGCTGCTAGAGTCACAATACAGTTCTTACCATCACAGAGTCCAGTCACTGGGTTCATTTCGAAGTCTTTACTGCATTTACAAGTAAAACTCCCAACTGTGTTGGTACATTCTGAATTGCCTGAACAGGCATCATTTAAACGACATTCATTCACATCCTCAGTACAGCTTGATCCTGTCCATTCAGGTTTGCAGCTACAAAGACCACTGATGCTATCACAACCTTGGCTTGTCTTTGAGTTACAACTGCATTTTTTCTCGCATGTATCACCATATGTGAAAGGACCACAAGCTGTGAATAAATTGATGATAGCGATGCTACAATAACAGTTGATAAGAAAAATAGTTTCAAGTTAGTTGTGTCACACATCATGCAAATAATCAAATCCTCATATGTCTGTTATTCTGTAGAAGTTCACATATTAGTGGCATTGACAGGCAAGGGAAAACAACATAGCATATAAAATGCTGTCACACATACAATTTTGGAGATTTCAGTCAAGTTTATAATTTTACCAAACTTATACCAGTCTGATGCTTTTTTTTTTTCTTTGTTGAGGGTTTCATAATTAAACTTTCCTTGTAAGCAATCATTATCCTAAGATTATATCAGGCAGATTTAGGGCAAAATAACATTCCTGTAAGTTTGTTTCGCACAGAGTATCCTCCTACAGATAAACCTTAAGTGTTGTGTATACAAAACCTAAAAAAAAAATAACGTTAATGATGTGAAAACTCTATCATTCCATCTAAAGAGTTACTATTTTGATAAGCTAAAACTACTTCTATTGATCAATGGAGAAAAAACTTTTCCATAAACTTTATCAAATGCCCATGAACATCTTATTTTTTTCCGTACTACTATGATGAAGAAAGAAACAGGTTTGAATGTTTGGCACCTCTGATATTTTCCTCAAAATCCTCAATAATTAAAGACTGCAATCTTGTTGTTTGTAATGAAGTATGAAATAAGTTGTCTGTTCGCAGATAGGGGCCTAATGTTTTGATCGCTTTTTTGTATTGAGATTTAATAGCGCATTGGCACAATCATGAATATATTCCACTGACGGCTATAATATGTTTACAAGAAAAAAGATATATCAAAAGATGTTTATTTATCTGCGTTGAGGTTTAACAGCACATCAGCATGATCACGGCTGTGTTGTACAAAACAAGGTATGATACATTTACCCGTCAAGAAGAAGCGAGGAAAGAGAGCAGGACAGAAGACAGGAGCAAAGGAGAGAAAGTTTTCTAATCGGCCTGCGATCTAGATGCTAAACTTCCCTGTCCAGAGGAATCAATTATGAAATCCAACATGATGAAATTAAGCCCTCGTCAAAGTGAGGTGACTAGAGAAATTACATGTTTCAACAGGGGGTACATTTTTAAGGCACAAATTTTTTTTTCCATTAAACCTTCTTAAACCATTAAAAATCTATTTCAGTTTTAAATTTGTTGAGACACATTCAGTGAATTGTCCAAAAACTGTCACAAAGTGATATTCTTTCTCATACATCTTTTTTTTTTTCAAAAACCCTTCTGTGTCCATTAGAAGGGCATTTCAGGGTTAAATTTGTTGAAACACATTCAGCAAAAGTCCAAAAATTCTAATATAGTGGCCTGACTTAAATGAAGATCAATAAGGATTAACAAAATTGATCAGACATTTTCTCACTAACTTCAGCTACAATAGCAGTTCAGAGTCATTGTTCATAATTGCCAATATCTACACTTCTACTCAAGGCTGAACCAAATTTCTTCACTCAGAGAAAGGCTAAGGGGCCCAAGTATGACACTATAACTATATGCTCAAAAACTGATCAGTGCCTGATTTCATTATATATATTGAGTTTCATATCAAGCTGACCTTGATGATAGAATCCCTAGCCATATTTCCTGCAATCCATATCTCGCAGCCAGTCAAAATGAGATTATGTAGATTTTTCACCAAAATTGGGTTTTGAAATCATGTGAAAGCTTATTTCATACCCTTTCAGGTGGTGAAAAGAGTTTTGTGTTAGATTCATTCTAGCCAGAGATATTGCAGTTTAAAGAGACAAGGAGGGATCCCCAGCAAAATGACCAAAATTCCAAACAAACTGAGTTTAAATGAATGGTCAAACGCATAAATCAACATACCTCACAAAACCCCAATTTTTATGAAGAATATTTATAAATTGAGGGTTAAGACCGATACTGTCTTGCTAAGAAATAAATGCGATTTCTGCAACAAAAAAAAAAATTCAATGTCTGACCCCACTCATTCCATTCAAAGCCCAATTTCTCAGTTCTAGCCCAGCGACTTCATCGACTAGCCATGAGACATATGGCTTGGTGCCCAGCAGAATTTTATACAGATGTAAACTTGTAAAACAGTCCAATAAGAAATGATAATTCATAAACACAACAATCAAGACCCTTTGCAGGTGTTTTCTAAATTTTATTTGAGGTATTATTACCAGCAGATCAGGCAACACTTGAGCAAGGGGTGTTTCCTCATCACTGTGATGAGCTTATCTTCGAAAGAAAATCCTTGGCATTGAATTTCTAAGATTTTTTTTAAAGATTTATGAAACTGTTCGCCTTACTGCTTGCTATGCAACCCTAATCCAAATCCATACCACTGAATCAACTCCAAGCAATGTTCCTTTAAAAAATGAGGATTGGGCTAAATTGTACCTTTCATAACTTTCCTATAGAACCTCAAAAATGAATTAATGTTAGTTTCAGTTATTTTGTGATCTGATGGAGGAAGTAAGTTTACTGTGGGAGGTATATTTGTCAGCTGATGCAAGAAGTACAAACAGATAGATGAACACCTGTGTTGTTGTAAAAGCCTTCGTGACAATGGTCTCATTTTCACTATGTTTCCATGTGACATTTTTCATAACTTTTTCAGAGAGATCAGAAAAAAACTTTCCTCTGGAAATATTTTTACGATAGTTTCCTCAAAGGAGTGACCATGATAAGCCTATAAGACAATTGTTTTTTTCTTGAGACACTAACTTAACTAGAGCAGACTGGGCTCTTAGATGGATTGATACAGAAAGGAAATTTTAATGGAGAGAAACTGTGAAATGGTTTTGTGATCAGAAAACCAAGAAAGGAAGAATCTGTAGTTCAAAGAAAAAAAAAAAGCTGATAGTGGTGAAGTTTGAATAGTGCGTACCTTCAATATTTGTATTGTTCAAATTTGTTACCATTAAATTAGTTTGTAAACACTTTTTAAAATATTTATCAAAAGTCATTTGGGATTTTTTAAGCAAGTTTGGCAGTTTTTGAGAATGAATACTGTATTCCCTTGTTTATCAGGGGTGC
>JBCAUA010389330.1:0-18246 GCA_038406235.1 Peronia verruculata | reverse complement strand
ATATTTTTTTAAAAATTAAAAAATTACTCACCCCCCACCCCTCCCCGCCCCGTCCCCAACCCACCCGTCCTCCGTTCCTTCGCCCCAATCCATTCCGTCTTTCTGTCGGATCTCCTGCTGGCAAAGCTGCTGACACCGTACCATCACAAATCCTTCACATTATAAATCCTTCACATTATACCCTAGAAAAGTTATCCCGCCCCTCCTACCCGTTCAAACCTCCGCCTCTCGTTTCGTTCGTTCATCCCGTTGGTTGCTTTATACCCACCACCAATGGACTGAAGCAGTTGACACCATAATCTTCATACTATAGGCCTACGTATCTAGACGCATCCGTCTTCTTCTTTTGTTCATCACCAGTTGGTTCTCTACCGAATCCACCGCCAGATCCATGCCAGCGACGACTTATACATAAAATGCCCAGGGAAAGACAGGTTGGGGTATGGGGAGGAGAGGGGGGGGGGTTGAGGCCAGTCTGATTCTCTACACACTATAGTGTGTGTGTGTGTGTGAGTGGAAAAAAAGGGGGGGGGGAGGGTATTTCTCTACGCAAAATGTTATCCGCTTTGCACAGTGACTCCATTTCAAGCTTTACTAAAATCTTTTTCTTCACACAAGTCCAGGCGTATCTAATTTGACAAGATAACACCAGCCGGGGTCTAGCGTGCCATCTCATCCGGGAGAAACCTTTGCGAAAAAGACATAAAAAAAAGAACATAAAAGAAAATCTTCATGGCAGCGATTGAAAACAGGGCACCCAGACGAGCTGTTAGATTGGCAGCATGCGAGTAACGGCACCGGTTTTAAACCGCTTTGCCGGCGTCCGAACGGGTCTTAAAGCGATGAGACCACATCGGCTTATGAGAACGTGATTTGAATCTTTCAGACCTGGAAAAAAAGGATGGGGAAAAAAAAAGCATGGAAGAAAGGAGGGAAAGAATTGTGGCATGTGGAGGAAAAAAAACAACACAGTGTTGAATAAGAAAATGCTGGGAAAAAAATCGTGCTTCTTCTTATTTGATCAGCACTCCCTATCCAGTCGAAAAAAAAAAAGAGTAACGGAGGGGGGTGGGGGTGGAGGGGGGTTCTGGGTTGGGAGGGAAGTGGGAGTGGGGTGGGGGTTGCACGGATTTGGGGGAAGAGGAAAAAGGAACAGGGGAAGAGAAGGATGAGGGTAATCCTGTGTCTCCTGACCCTAGTTGCTTGTGATGACAGTCTATAGTCATCCGCGGTAGGGCTGAACATTGATGACCGAAAATAGTTCGGCTTATGCGGATATACACCAAGGAAATCCGTGCAAACTGCGCGTATAAAAAGCGGAAACCTGTTTTGTTTTGTTTATGCGGATAGACATCGAGAAGATTAGGGTATATAACAGCGGAAATTTGTTGTTCGTGCTTTTCCCCCGTTCTTTTCATTTTTCGACTGGGACTTTTCTTTAGATTATGAAAGATAAACAGCTTTAAAAAAAATGAAATGGGTGGCCGTGTCTTAGCCGTCCTGGATATCCTGCAACACATTTCCTGTTTGTTTGGATCTGCCAGAGACAAATCTGAGCGAAAACCGGTAGGTCGAAATGCAAGCAAACCGAGGGGCCCGTCTATAGGCTCCAGGCAGTGTCACGCTTTATAGACTCTAACATCTAATTTCGAGAACATCGCAATATTTTATTGACAAACTAAAAAACAGTTTCGAGTGGTTTTTGTCGCTTGGAGACAAGCGGGTATGTACTGTGCCTGTGGGTGGAAGAGGCTCCATGGGAAGGGAGAGGTTGAGGAGGGGGGGGGAGGGGAGGGGGGTCCACTTAATAGCTTAGATAAACACAAACAAAAACAAACTAAAAAGTTTAATTCGACAAACTATGTCCGACGCTTTGAAATTTGTACCTCAGATACTTCAGCGACAGATTTGAGATTTATCTTTGCATAATATTGTTATGATATTTCAAACTGAAACTGATAGAAAACATGTAGGCCTACTTTCGAAACTGGTAGTCTTCTCTGTCCCCTTTTTTCTCTAACTACCTCTCTCTCTCTCTGTCTGTCTCTCTCCCCCTCTCTCTCTCTTTCTCTCTCTCTCTACTTGTCCTTCACAGACAATGATTCGACTATTTGTTTTTCTGGTTACACTGCAAAGGGCCAGAATTTTGTTTTACCAGCGCGGAGTTGCAGCTGTGCGAGAGTTGTTTTGTTATCGGTTATTTGTCGGGTCACTCCACGGAAAGGATAACCAGAGATATTAAAACAAAGGCACTCGCCAGCCGTTTGTTCATCTCATCAACTTTTCCTCTCCACCCATCGGCCATTTGGAAGCGGTCGCCAAGACGGAAATGAATGCTAAACCTCGAGCCGTGTTCTTATCGAACTTGGACAAAAGGCTCTTTAGCTAAAAAGTCTTATCTAAAGCAAAAACAAGGAAAACAACCAATAATCTGAGGAAAAAAAAAAAAAAAATCTAAAACCCGTGATTCTCTCAGACCCTCTCGCTCAATACATATGAAAATATCAATCTGATGGGTTGTCTTTCAATGCTAGACATGTGCCTTAAAAAATAATAATGCTAACAATAATCGTTTATTATGTTAGTTCTTATATGAATTACCTTCTAAACACATCCAATAAAATAACATGAGTCTAGATTCAGTCTTCTATTTGCCATTAGGTCAATTTTCTTGTCTTAATTTAAACATGAATTAGTCGTTGATTCAGAATTAAACTGTTCCATCTGCAATGTAAAACTGTTGCAGTCTTTGGATTACTCTTGTGGAAAACTGTATAGTATTTGACTAGGTGGAGGGTGAGGTGGGTGTGGGCGTAAGGAATATCAGACAGCGATGAAAAACCATTTGTCGAAGTGCGCGGAGTACGTTGTTTTTATCGGCTGATTTCGTTGTTTTCCGGTCGTGCTCGGAATGAACGGCGCGGAATTACGAGTCTCCCCGATTGAGCGATTAGTTTCCATCCAGGAAGTGACACGTTTCCGTCCTGGCTATTATACCGGATGCCGCTCCTTTTGTGGCCGCGGGGCAGCGGCTGAATGGATGGACAGCGGTCAGATCGAGCATTAACCAGGAGCTAAGAGAAAAGCCGTGTCTGATTCTGTCTTAGTAACAATAACTAAGCTGGCTGCCAGAGACATATTAACGGCTTTTATAGCATTGATGTGTTAAATGTTTCGCGCTCCACTCTTGTGCTCCTAACGATAATAGAGAAAATACAGGCCAATTTAGAGACAATACCGAGAAATTAGAAACAATCGAGGCCTTTAGTTGTCAGTTGGGTCATGCACCGTATGTGAAATAGATTAAAAGGCCTGTTTTTTACTAAAAGACTAATGTTAAGTATTTGTGGTGCTAATTTTCTCTCTCTCTCTCTCTCTTTGTGTTTGAATTTTTTTCATTTCTCCTTTCAATACTTGTTTTTAAAATAGTTTTGCTTTGTTTTGTTTTGCTTTCGTTTTCATTTCAAATTCATTCGACGATTATACTCACCTGACCTGAATGTATGGGGATTAGGATGGGGATTTACTGTTGTTTTTGCGATCACCAGCTCTCGGCTCGTTTTGTTGTTGTGTTTAACGATTGCATGCATTGCATTAAAGATACGACCCGAATTCTCGCTTCCGTAACGTTATCCGACCCCAGAGTCACAAGTAAAACATAACGATGTCATACAATGTCCATAACTGTCACTGAACGGTGGACGGTGTAAACACTTACACTACAGTTCATTAGAATCTCCCCATTCAAGCGGCATGGCCCGAGTTCAAGCCTGATATAAATTTTGTCTGTGTCTTTCGTCCCTGTCTTTCCACATTTCTTTCTAAAATTCACTTTTTTTTTTTTTCTCTATCAATCTATCTGGCATACACACACATGCACATACATCACACTCTTTCTCTCTCTCTCTCTCTCACTTTCTCCTTTTCTGTTGCACAATTACTTATTCACATTCTCTCTTCTATGACATTTATTTATTTATTTATTTTTTACTTCAGCCGGCCCTCTTTCTCTCTCCTCTTCATTCTGTTGCACTGTCGTTCTCTCATCAATTTTCTCCATTTACGTTACCATAGGTTGCGCTATACGTTCGCCTTCAGCTTTTGAAGGGAGTTCTCTTTTCCGAGGTTTCCCCCCCCCCCCCCTCCCACTAAAAAAAAAAAAAAAAATGATCTAATCCTGAGAGTGATTTTTTTTTTTTTCGCCTCACCCCGTCGGGACAAAACAAAAGAAAATGGAATAAAATAAACAAACAAGCAACAAACCAAAATGAAAACGAAAACAAACAAACAAACAAAAACAAATAAATAAAACTTTTAGTGTTGAAGAAGAAAAAAAAAAAAAAAAAACTGTCTTGTCTTCTTCGTTCTTCTCAAGGTTCATCATGTATCTAGTTGCAGTTGGTTGGGCTCCTCCCCCCCCCCCCTCCAATGCTGGCAGTAGTGAGGGCTCTGTTATTGACTGAAATCCTTGACTTCTAATTATTTCTCTTTCTGACGTTTCACTCGATCAATCAACCACCAAACATTATCGACGAGACGGCAAATTGATTTTGGAAACCTAAATGGGCGAGGTGGCGTTTGTTTAAACGAATTAGGCTTCTATTTGCTCTCTTTTCTTTGCTTTTCATGCCTCGCCCCTTCTATTTTCTCTCCCTCTCTCTCCCTTTGAGTATCTTTCACAAATTTATCGAACCAACTGAAAACGTTGATTCTGAAGTGGTATCAAACTTCGGAAATTCTGACGTGTGGGTTTGTTGATTATTATTGTTATGGCGCTATTTCAGAGGCACACTGGCATTTTTGTAATGTAATTGGCATCTTATGCGATGTCGTTAGGTGATATGATTAGATCATATTACAAATAATGTTATATTTTCATAAAGAGGAAATTATGATCCTTTTCTCTATTTCACCCATCATTAGTAGGTTTCCAAGAGCAGGTATATTGAATAGGAAAATAAACTGGTATATTATTATTATTATGAATGAGTTTTGTATTTTATGTAATATTTAGGGGAAAATGGGGGGGGGGGAAGGGAGGAGGAACAGACAGAGACAGAGAGAGGGGAAACTCACGATAGGATGAGCTGAAAAAGTAATGGGGCAAGATAAACAACAACAACAGCAACAAGAAGAACGAAAGGAATCAGTTCTATTACTATTTTCAAACTCTCTTCTATCTTCTTTCTTTTCTGCCTACACCGTCTCCCACTCTCTTCCACAATGACATTTTCAATCATCACTGACACGTCACCATCACCGACGCTAACCACGCGCACCCCCGTGGGGGTCCCTTTCTGAGTCGGCATTCCAGTTAATACTGACATGTCACTGACAACTACGCCTGTCTAGCTGTGCCTTACGCACTTTCCTTGGGTTGTTTTCTCCATCTTTCTTCTACCCTGTGCCCCCATTCTCATAAATCGCCCCTTCTTGCTGTCAATGATCGAGAACTTCCACGTTCTCCATACCTTAACTTTGACCATTCACTCTGCTCTCATTTCTAAAGCTTCTCCCCGTTCTCTCTCTGTTTCCTTCTGTCTGTCCTCCCAAACTGCTTCTTCCAGCTTTCATGGACACGTCGCCATCACGAATTTCCTCCTTCCTCTCTCTGATCTCTCATTTCTCATTCTTCTCTCCTCTTTCCTGCTCTCTCTCTCTCTCTCTCTCTACTCGTACTCCTCCCAACCCTGCTCCCAATACTTCACTATCACCACCCCTACTCCCCTTCGTATCATTTCTCATTTCTTCCACCTTCTTATTCTCTTTCTTCATCCTCCTCTCCTACTTTACCCCCTTCTTTTTTCCTATCGTTCCACTCTTCCCCTCCCCTGCCCCCTTATTACCCAACTCGGTGTCCTGATTGTCCACCATCAATTATGGAAAGATTCTTGTCATGTACAGTTGAGTGTGGTCTATAATGCAGGCTGGGAGAGACACTAGTCTCTCCTTCCATCCTCTCCCACTGGCAAAGACAAAAACACACACAAGCATGCACATACCAACACAGTACACAATGACACATACGCACATATAGACACAAACTCCTATCACGCACAAGTCTTTCCTCGTATAATAACCCTTAATCTTGATCGTATTCAAAGACATTTTATAGTTTCGAATAGAATCCCCGACTCTCCGAGGTCAGCCAATACCATCAATCACCAAATACACATATTTATATGTGAATACACTCCCTTCCCTCCTCTACCACCCTTTCTTCTGCACCCTCAACGCACATACACACGCACATGCAATAACATATCCACACCCATGCTCTCCCTTTACAACAAAGAACTTTGCGCGGATAAGACCACCTGCTGTCTCGCGCTAATGATATACGTCCTGACATAATCGAGAAATCAAGTATGATTATTTTCAAACATATTCCCCGAGTTATTGGATATGATGCTTGATGAAAAAAACAAAAGGGGGGGGGGGGGTAGGTACGAAATCATCGCTGCTCCTTTATCATGCTGTACGTTTTTCATTAAAACAAAAGCATTGTAATTCTTTCATTCTCATGAAACCTGTTGCTTTTTATTTTTCTCATGTCCACTCTTCTTCATTTCTTCTTTTTCATCCCAATATGTCATATACAATGGATGATTTTGCACTGGAATCCTTTCTGCTGCCATGTACTGATAATACGGTTTGTGACACACTGGCATTATGCACACTGAGGGATCATACGTGCTTATTCCAACGCATGACCTCCAGCTCCTCGTATAATATGATGAAAATTTGTAAACGAAGAGAAAAAAGAAGTCAACGAGCATGGAAAGGGAGGCATAGTAGTCGTAACAGTAGCAACTGTTGTAAAAGTAGTAATAGCAGTATTATCAATACTAGAAGGAGCAGCTATAGTAATAGTAGTAATTGTGTTTGTTGTAGTAATAGTAGTAGAAGTAGTAAAAATGAAATAACAGAAGAAATAGTTCTAATAAAATTGTATTAGCAGCAGCAATAGAAATAGTGAAATAATAGTGGTAGCAGAAACAGTAGTAGTTAAAAAGTAGTAGTGGGAATAGAAATTGTAGTAATGTCAGAAGTCATCGTCGTAGTAGCAGTAGAAAAACAGTACTACTCGTAGCAGTACAAGTAGTAACAATAATAGTAGCAGTAGTAGTAGTAGTAGTAGTAGTAGCAGCAGTAGTAGAAGTAGAAATAGTAGTAGCAATAGTAGCAGGAGTAGTAATGGTAGTAGAAGTAGTAATAGCAAGTAGTACTGGTAGTAGAAGTAGTAATAGCAAGTAGTACTAGTAGTAGCAGAAGTAGAAGAAGACTTACAAAAAGAAGAACTAGCCTTGTGGACATTTACTCGTTTATCTCTTGTTCCTATTCCTTGATTCCTTCACTCCCTTCATTTCCTCATCGACCCTTTCCTCTCTTTCCCCAACAAAGGACTTTGCACTGAAATACAAACCGCTCTCATAAACTAATCATATAGATACTGTTCTGGCATTTACCAGAATTCAAGAGTGTTCATTTCCAAACACAAGCCTCCCAATTATTGAGTAAGAAGTTCATGATTCATTAAAAAAAAAAAAAGTAAGAAACCCACGAATAGAGGAAGGAATTAATAATTGAGCGAAAGAAAAAAAAAAAAAAAGAAGTCGAATGAATGGGTAATGAATTAATGATGCACAAATGGATCGATCGGATTTATTAGTCAAAACCAAAAAAAAAAAAAAAAACAACCAACTAATCAAGCAGCTAACCAAGGAACCAGCCAAGCAACCAATTAACCAATTAGCCAGTCAACCAATTAACCAACCAACAAACGAACGAACCAACCAACCAACCAACCAACCAAACAACCAACCAACCAACCATCCAACTTGCCAACCAACCAATCAATGACAGAACCAATTAACCAAAGCACAACTAAGACCTTCAAACATAAACAACAAAAAGGAAAGAGAAAGAAAAAAAGTATAAAAGAGCGTTAGTTACAAAATAGGGTCAAAAATGACATAATCAACCCTATTTATTGATGAATAATAATCAATTTCTGCCGCCAAATAATGTAAATTTCAAATTAAAAAAAAAAAGGAAACAAAAAGCCAAGTTGCTCAAGGCAATCTGCAATATACGCTTTGAATTGAAGACGACTGGTAAAAACTTCAGAAAAATGTCAATCAGAACTTCATAAAATTACTTGTTTTATGTTTCTCCCTGCATTTGGTTACAAACTCACGTAACTATATGTCTTTCTTTTTGACCATGGCAGCTTACATATTGTAAGTTCTACGATTACAAGTGATGAACTCCAAGTAGGGAGACGCAGTGAAAACGTTTACATATCTGTATAATATATTTATATATATTTGTTTTCTCTAAATTCTGCAAAAGGAGAAATATTGATACAAAATGTCACATGATCTGTAAGAAAATTAATTTAAAAAAAAAAAAGAAAAAGAAATTAACATTTGTGGGTTTTATTTTACTAAGCTCGTTGCTGAGAAGTAATTACTCCTGGATGATAGCTGGCGTCAAAATCTAAAATGAAAGTGAGATTATCCGAATGCGCTGGTAATAAAAATTGACCTGTTGTCACAATAAGGCCTGTTTTCAGATTGCTTTTGAAAAAAAAAAAAAAAGAAAAAAATCAATTCAATGGTATTGATTTCAGCATTGTCGCCTTTCGGGAACTAGGATGTGTCATCATACTGAGGACAATGCAATTTTCTGTGGGCTATCGCGTTTTCATAAATCATGAAAACTGCAACGCGAGAGAGGGAGAAACAAAACAGGGGGGGGGGGGGAGGGGGGACAACTTTATTTTCAATAAATATGGAGTCAGATTTGAAATGTAAGCTTAAGAAAGTGCAGATAGGTAAAAGCAAATTTAGAGACAAAAGAGGAAAAGAAAAAGATGAAAATTGGTTCTAGGATAATCCTCACTATTTTTGCAAACAAATAAAAGAAAACAAGACAAAAAGAACACAATAAAACAAAACCAAACACACAAAAGTAGAACATAAATTTATGTTATAATGATAAAATAATAATGATGATAATAATAATAATATAATAATAAAATGATAATAAAGTAAAACGGAAATAAAACCAAACTGAAAAATGTGTACATTACTTGACTGAGTATTGAAAAAGTAAAACGGGTATCTCAAAGAAGAAAAAACTGTGGGATAATTTCTTTTGTTTCAAACGTCAGAAAATGCAAAAATTAAATACATTGTATGTGTAAGCATCAGAATGTATAGGTTCATTTGGAAAGGCATTTGTACTATGTAAATGAGCACTCACTGCCTGACTCACTATCAATAGGAGCGGATCCACCATCAAAGGATGCGACTGGAATTATGAGCACTAAGCAAAAAAAAAAAAAAAATGGAGGGCAGAGATGAAACCCTTATCATCCATGCAAAACTGCTCTATATGCAAAATGTGCGCTATTAAACTGCTGTATTTATTTATTTGTTTATTAATTAATTAATTAATTAATTTATTTATTTATATTTATTCATTTACATGTATTTATTTATTGAGTTATTTTTATTTATTTATTTATTCATATATTTATCTATCCATTAGCTATTAATTTACTTTTTCACTTTCTCTTCCTTTCGTTTAATCTTTCTCTTTCTTTCTTCACTCTTTAATTTATTCACTCAAAAACTTCTCTATATTGTTATTTAACTAGTCAGTCGTTTTATGTGATTAGTATTATAATTTTTATGCAATGCGCGTGGTTGAGGTACCACTCCTACTGCCAGAAATTACCGTAACTGACAGCGTTATCTCTTTAAACAACAGCTCAGGCCACACTGAATGCTGATGCTTACTTCAGAGCTGTCGGAAAAGCTTGCGTATCAAAGCACAATTCTCAAAGTTTAGCCACCAGGTAAAAGATCACAAAGCTGACCTCTACACGGGTGGTCTGTTTCATACCTGCCGAAAAATCGTGTATTTCAGAAATGAGAAGATTCTTTGTTGTTCTGGTTGTCGTGTTTGTTAGACAGTCATGTTATGATGATTATTCACATCAAAAGACATAATCAAAAGATGTATTTTTATCATTAAGGCGGCGTGGACCAAATAATAACAATAATAACGGCATAATAATTATAACAACAATAACAAAATCTCTTTAACGAAAGTTAAATAGCCCTTAACGTGTTTTTGGCATTTAGTTTTGAGCGAAGAGAAAGCACATATTTGACACACCCATGGAAATAAACACCCCCACAAGTGGACTATGAAAACAGGTTGTTTGACAACTCACGAACAACAAAACATCTCTGTAATGTCTTACAGCGCTCCGCTGCAGTCAAAATGAGAAACAAAGATTTTGTATGACCAAGCCCATCAAATTAAGGCAGGTTGTGGTCAGTGGAAAGAGGAACAATTTCAAGGACATGTCTTTTTTTTAAATAGCTAGAGCCCCACACTGTTATGTCAACCATCTTTTTTCGTCTCGCCACACTTTTGTCAGCTCAGATAGTTTTTAATAACTACACAAACCGAAACGGAACAAAACAAAACAAATGGGCGCTATCGAGGCAATGATCCAACTTGCGATAGGACATTCGAGGTGTGACATCATTAGATATTTTGACACGACATGCTGTTAGTTCACATTCACAGTGGAATTGTAAACATTTTTTTTTTTTTTTTGGTGACGTTACTACAGATTGACTAGAATCCGTGATCAGTGTCTATGGATTTCCTTATCTTTTGAATATCTTCAATTCGCATTTATCATATTTTGCTCCCACATTCCCGCATCAGTCGCGACAAATCGACGCTGTAGCAGCCATGTGTACTCATCCTCACAATCCTCGTTAAATACAATAATATTTAACTCCCGTAACTATTAGAACCGATTAACTTCCTCAACGTTCCTGTAATTACATCTTGGCTCTGTAGCACATGCTTTTTTTCCCCCCGATTCCTGGGTATTGAAAAGAGAAATACAAAACACAGGGGGAACCAGGTATGGCAACTAGCAGTATGCCAATTTTGGGGATAATTCTAGTTTTAGATTCTGCTCTAGCGTCCCGAGGTCTTTGTTTTTTGAACCATTGAGCCGGGGGTTTTCTTTCTATTTTGGATGCCGGTGTCCCCAATCCTAGGATCTTTGTATGGAACCACGGCAAGGCCTGGAAATGACAAAATAGTTATAGGGTTGAAGGGAAAAGACGCCGGGTTTTATGATCAATTTGTGCGCCGAGATGATACAGCTTGAGTAAGAAGATGCTGTGAGAAAATCGACCCATCAGAGTGCAGATTGAAGATTACATTGTTCTCTGGAGAGTAGATACTGGATAAATTGGAGGGATGGTACAGGGACTTCCCGTTGTTTTGTGTTGTGTTTAATGATTAAATCTGTGTGAAATTGGCATATCTCAAGAACAAAAAAGTCTCTGATTTCTTTATTCACTCCAGACGAAATAGGAGTGATGGATTTAAGAGATCTATATTCTGTTATTGTAATAATTATCACTTGCACATTGCCTTACGGCAAGAATACTTGCGTTTCCCGGAGGGGAAAAAAGATTCATTCAATGAAACAGTGGAAGGAACACGTGCGAACTAGAGAAGAGGAGAAGAAGTAGAAAAAAAAAAACAGTGAGAGGAAAAGAAAACTAAGAAATGGAAGACCGAGGGGGGGGGGGGGGGGTGGTAGAGTCCCCTGAATTTCCGAAACTTCCTAACTTGGGCCAGAAAATTCTCCCAAGATCTTAATCTTCCCCACAATTACTAAACCCATAAGAATATGTAGGTAAGAACTTTAGCGTCTAACAGGCAGCGCTTTGTATGCTTCCCGAGAAGCGGAGAGTGTATGTGAGTATTTCCTTTGGATCTGTCGGGATAGTAATAGATTGTAAAGCGCTTAGGAGCCAAGTGCAACAAATACCCTCTATTGCTATTTTTACTATTACATGCCAAGACAAAATGGCTTTGTGTCATGCAGGACATGTTTCAGCAATCTAGTGTGTCATATCAGCAACAACAACAACAACAACAACAGCATCAAACTGGGAGCAACCTGGAAGTGAGCAATCATCCCACGCAGATCCTATTTTGAGAAGATAATTATTGCAAATTTTGAACATTCCTCGCCGGTAAAAACACACACAGACCCACGGATATTTTTGGTACAGGGGAGAAAAAAGTCGCGCAAATTTAGGCCGTTGGACCAGAAATAGACCCAACAAACACAGTGTCTCAATTTGTTTTGGATACTAATTTTAGTGGTAATGAACATGCTGATATAGTAGCACTACTATTATGCTAAAAGAGAAAGTACGAATTTGAAGTGCATATTACACACTGCCTTTTCTCTGTTGACTTGTAGAACTCGTGAACAGGATGTTGGTGGGGGACAGAATGTAGGGCACAATGATCAGCTCAATCTTTCAATGTCACGGTCGCTCGCTCACTGGTTGTTTATTGACTTTATTTGAAGATTTCTAGCTCTAACATCTATCGTGACATTCCTTTGTCAGCAATATTCTTCTCAGCCCCTTCTTTGCATGTTTTCATTTGGTATTTGGTAACGAAAAATAAATAATTTAAAAAATCCAACGAAATCCCAGCAGTGTTTTAGTGTAAAAGAAACGGATCGAGAGTAGACAGCGAAACCATACTTTGTTAGTCAAGAGCATCTGGCCTGACATAGCGTTTAACAAATTCTTTAGGGGATGGGGAGACAGATATCAAATGAGTCAACTAACATAATAATAACAAAATAAAATGACATTACAACCCCCCCCCACAAAAAAAAACCCTCCAGGGATGTGTTTTGAAGCCATGCACTCAATTATATGAGACACTAAACTTGTGTAGAGCTGAAAATGAATGCTATGGACGAAAAAAAGGAAAACAAACAGACAAAAGAAACAACAACACAAAAACAGCAAAACAAAACAAGAGAAGCATGATGTGACATATGATATTTTCCTACTCCACATCTTCACCCTTATATTTTTCACCCCTTCCTCCCTCCTCTTACCCCACCACATGTGCTCGTTTTGATCCAACCAGGGTCTAAATGTATTTGACTGTATAACAATATATTATATTACTTATACTTGATTCGTCTCTTCTCGTTCCAGACTCCAACAGCAACACCAGTCGCACAAGATGACGTCCTCCTCCCGTGAGGACACAGTCTCTCCCAGCAGCAGCAACAACACCGACCGCCGTGACCATGAGAACGACATAGAGGACGACGATTGCCTGAGTGACTTGGACAGCGAGGTCAGCGACCCCTCACACCTGGAGGAGATCGACCCGGTGTCTGACGGCAAGAGCTGCAACTCCCCTCTTCCCAACCCTCTGATCGCCAACAATCCCTTCCTGCCGCCCCACCTCCAACATCCCGTGAAGAGCTCACCTTTCGATATTGTCCGGCCACCCCCGCCACCACAACTGGTCTCCTCGGGCATCCCCACATCAACCTCCACATCCTCAGCAACCTCTGTGACCGAATCCCCCCAGCCGGAACTGCGGCAGTCTGCCTCCCCACCTCCCATGGCCCCGCGGCCCTTGTTCAAGCCTCACGAACTGGCCGCATCCCCTGAGCGTTCAGGCAGTGGCGGGATCCTTCGCCCCGAGCAGCACCAACCTCCTCCCAGACCTGAGCGTTCATCTCACGGAGAGCGCAGTCCAGGGACGGACTTTGCCAAGAGGGAAATCCCCCATCCTGCGTTTCCCCCTCACCACGAGATGCTCAGCCATCTGGCTGCTGCCCGGGCCGAGTTCCTGCACCGTGAGGCGGCCAGGGAGTTCAGCAATCGCGAGCGAGGCGTCTCCTTAGATTTTGGACAGCGGGACTTGAGGATGGACTACAGCAAATCTCATGAACTGATGAGGCCAGACTTCGGTGGGAAATCCCACGAGCAGTTCTCCCAGGAAGCTCTGAATAACTTCTCTCGTCCAAATGGTGTGCTCGGGTCAGCCTCATGATGTTAAGAATTCAATGTTTATATAACTATATTGTTGTACAGCTCTTGTCTGGGTTTATGGGAGAAAATGGCATCATAGAGTTGACAGGAGGACAATGAGGTGAAGATACAACAAACTCTGTGACTTCAGTGGTCTTGAAATTAGTGAGAGACTTGCGTACTGTAAGCAATGCCATAAAAAGATCCCGATCAAGATTTAAGGCGAATCCCGACCAGTTGAAGAGTCAAACAAAACGAGACAGTTAGGGCAAATCGAAAAACGAGAGAGGGAATATGGACCATTGAAAATCTAAGGCAGCTGCAGAAAAGTGTCAAAACTTCAGCAGTGCGATTTTTCATGCCCCATAATTCTAGTGCATGTAGCCTGTTTTATATTTCACACGATGTCTCGAAATAAGCTAGATCTTTTTTTTTTCTTTGTCTCTTACCCTCAGCTTGTAAGGCAAATGACTCCTTCAATTGGGAAAGGTCTGGCCTCACAGCTGCCTTTGTCTAGGAATGAAATGGAAGATTTTCTATCTGTACATGGCTTCGACTTGTGATGGTACTAAGGGAAAAACTCATATTGGACAATTTAGCAGAATTCTGAATGAATGGTATTAATGCTTTCTTGAATAAATAATTATGAGGATATCCTAACTGACCATTTATAACCTTGGTAAGACACCCCCCCCCCCTTTCAAATTAAAAAAAAAGTGTTATGTGCAAATCCATAGCTTGGATTCTGATGCACAATCAATAACAATAACCATGACGCTTTGTTATCCTTTGGCAAAATAATTGTGTCCATTATATGGACACCAACCAGATGAATACATATTATATTATAGATATAGATCCACTAATTCATGTGCATTTATGTAACCATTCTCTCCCTCAATATTGTGTTCACCTATGGGTTGTTTACGACATTTTACCGTTGCAATACGACATTTTATTGTTGCAACCAGTCCTGTATCATCATAACGTAGGGATGGTGTGGAAAAGAATGACGTGGATGAGAGAGTGAAATGGCAGACCGCCAAAGTTGTAACATGGGTGATCAAGACTAACAGAAATACTGACGATGGCAGCAGGATAACAGAGATGCAATGACGACATACATCTCTAGTGGGAATTGGTAAAATATGAACTAGATCTACAAGAGAAATGCTGCAAATAAAAGAACTAGGAACTAATAGGTAATGCAAAATTTATGTAATTCAGCTATTACAAGTATTTTCTCCCAATAAATGTAACGATCGATAGGATACATAAGACAGAACCCCCCCCCCCCTCCCCCACCAAAATAATAATAATAATGATAATAATAATAATAATAATAATAGAAAATAAATAAATAACCAAGACAAAATTGAAATCTTGTCCACAAGAGCAAGTCAATACATCGTAAATGAATAAATAAGTAAAATTAACAACTCTCAGCGTGGTTCAGAGTACGATTCAGCCTTTGTTTCGTTTTCTGCATGTACATCAATAAATAAGTTAGGCTTTGTGAAATGTTCAAAATGCATGATGGCCCAACGAAACTTCCGTGCGGCATTTTGTTGGAAATAAAGCCTTTGCCAGGCTGGCGTCTATAGTCTAAACAATCTGATCGATGTCTGAAGCAAGACGGGTTCAGGGAGTAAGTTGGAGAAACAAAACAAGAAACGTATTCATTCTGTATTGCTCGGAGCTACTGTACTACCGATCTGTATAATATAGTAGAGCTAGCTCGAGTCGCTTAGGCTTGGCTTGGCTTGGTCTGGCCTGGCCGGATCGAAACGTTTCAGATACTTCAAATACACCTTTTCTCTTTCTTTTCTGTTCTTTTTTTAGCCAGCCCGTCAACATTAAGTACCTGTAACCTAACAACCATAAGATGTAATTAGAGACGGCTGTCAATGCATAGCCCCAAGGGTGGGGTTTACAACGGTTCCCCCCTCCAAATCGATACCACCGGCTGTCTACTTGCTAGAACTAGAAAGCGAGAAAGAGATAACACTGTGGGACTCCCTAGATGCATTTATTTATTCCAAGTGATATTACTGACAATCCTGTTTATTGTAAATGTGTGAATAATGCGAAGAAAAAGAAAACAATTACTTATGACAAAACTACTACCATTGTAAAGGTTAAGAAGTATGTTCAATGTTTTTATCATTAAAGATGTAAATTGAATATGAATTTTTCTTTTTCTATAATTCATTATATGGTTCTAACAGATGATTGCTGTCAACAATTGACAACCAGATTTATTCTTCTCTTCCGTTCATTGTCATGGAGCGCTGAAATAACTATTAACCAATCTTATTTTCAATGACTTTGGTGTAATTTTCATCTATAATAATTAGCAGATCAGTTTGGAATGGTGAAACCTGTTTCATAGTTTATTGTGAAATATTTTATGTCATAATTATGATAAATGATAATTTGACTGAAATATTTATTTTCACATACTTGTATTGTCTATGTATTTTCAAACAATTTAACACGTGTTAATTTCTGTACATTATTTTACTGGATCAAAGAAATGACACTTGTAATTAAGTTTCCCTTATCAAAACGTGCCCACAGAATTTAACGGAGCACAAAGTTCTCTATCTGAGAGAAGCTAGTAAGCTACAAATACATGGCGGGTTCCACATCCTTTTCATATTCTGATTTCTTTGACAACCACCCCCCCCCCACCCCCTCCAGTAAAGAACTAAATACTACAAAGAGCCAATCACTCTTTCGAAATGTTTGGTTGATACTAATAATATTGCCCACAATGTTGCATTGACTGAATACCGGGACAGGACTAGAAACTATGACGTCAGTCATTTCATATTATGAATTCTGATGTTTTCCTGGAGAACTATAATGCTGACAACGGTTTTGATGTTGTGATTTCAGTTCATTTAAAATTATGCCCCAAGTCTACCTACTGTAGACATTTTTTTTTTTGAAAATTATTATTCTTTGCTGAGGGTTATAGTGGCATGTTATTATTACGTATGTATATTCTGTACAGTGAATTTGTGTAAAATTTAGTACTTCAATGCTCATTTTATGATGATTTGGTCAGTGAACACCAGCTGTTCACGATTTCGTGTTTCATTGCATACTGATCTTCTTCCTCACGTCTCTTATGTCCCTTGTCCCACTGTTTTACTCGCCATACTTTTATCTTCACTATCTTCATTTAATCTGGTCATTTGAGTAGGAGAAAGACAAAGGAAAGAGAAAGAGAGAGAGAGAGAAAAAGAGAGCGCGAGTGTGTGTGTGTGTGAGAGAGATAGAGAGAGGGAGAGGGAGAGCGAGAGAGAAAGAGAGAGAAGGTAGCATAGGTGACCACGGTGGCACAAAGGGTTATGGTAATTCCTTGACGCCATGCTATAGCTACACAACAAATGGCAAAAGTGGTGCTAGAGAGAGAGAGAGAGAGAGAGAGAGAGAGAGAGCGAGAGAGAGCGAGAGAGAGCGAGAGAGAGAGGGAGACAAAAGAAAGAGAGAGAGAAAAAGAGCTACAGTGAGTGAGAGAGAAAATGTCACAAAAAGGGAGGAGAAAATGTACGAATAAAGAGAAAGCCAGGAGAGAGAGAGAGAGAGAGAGAGAGAGAGAGAGAGCTAGAGAGAGAGAGAGAGAAAGAGAGAGAGAGAGAGAGAGAGAGAGAGAAGATAACGACTTAGACATGATCAATATACAATTCAACATTATCAGCAACTCGAATGTTGCTGCAGTCAACTTGATACCTCTCTTTGTCATCTTTATAATATTTCCATCATCAGTGACCCTCATCAGTTTCGGAATTGCGTTCAACCTCCAGTGTCATCACTTGATTCACTTACACTACACCAAACTAAGGAGTAATACCCTTCTCCCATCTAATAATCTTCCTTAACCGATCTGTTTGGTTGTTTTCATCTGTTTCAGTATATGTGCACCCATGTTATTATCATCATGATCATCATCGTCATCAAAATCCTTATCGAAATCATCAACCTGATGCGTGGCCCATGACATTCTGATATGTGGGATATACAATGTACTTGAGGTTGAGCAAACAGTCATGTCATCATCGTAACTTGAGCTATGTTTTCATATAATAAATAAATATGTGTCTTCTTAAACATGATTGCTGTTGTTTGCCTGTTTGTTTGTAAATGTGTCGATGAATATTTGTATTTGATGTACCCCATACAAGTGGGTCGGGTATTTATTATTATAAATGTATTTCTTTGAGTGTAACTATGCATGGGGGCATAATCTATCTATCTATCTATCTATCTATCTATCTATCTATCTATCTATCTATCTATTTATCTATCTATCTATCTATCT
>JBCAUA010389219.1:0-18246 GCA_038406235.1 Peronia verruculata | reverse complement strand
TTTTTGGGGGGGATTGGTTCCCCCCCCCCCCCCCCCCCCCCAACACACACACACACACACCACCACCGCTTCCCCCCTATTTCTGGTGTCTTGACAACCTGACATTTTGAGAAACATTACAGCATAAAGTCGACAGACTTTTTCTTCTGCAAAATACTTGTGCTTGTCCAATCATGACTGTGACTTCAGCTGGTTGCTGTTAGCTACACCTTTGTTATCCACTGTTTGACACAGGTTGATGATGACATTGACAAATATAAGGAGGCGCTGAGACACATCAAGGACAAACTCAAAGCTTTGCAGGACGAGGTGGACAAAGAAGAGGTAATTTAATTCTCCTCAAATTTAGTGCTCAACCATTACAATTAAGATATCATGTATGATTACATCATCAGTTTGTGTGCTCAACAGTAACTAGAGTCTAAATGGTTCAGACTACTGGTCCATTTATTTTGTGGCACAAATATCTTTCCTTTAACCCCTAATATGTTTTTAGAAAATGTTGGAATATCAGGATTTCTTTATTGATATATTGTATATCTAGTAAAGAAAAGGCAGTTGATACCTTAAGCTGAATGTAATGTAAATGCTATACCCTGTGCAGTGTATTCTGTTTTGAAAGGGATTCCACGACTGAGTTTGAACGAGTGCGTTTCTCATATGACTGATTGTTTGACATTTGAAGGGCTGAAGTTGACCAGTGCAGCTTGTCAGAATGTGCTTTTGATATGCAGCTGTTGTACATGTACGTATATAATCTTGTATGTGTTGACAGGAGGAAGGAATGAGGTACCGTATGTCACACATACAAGAACTGAGTGCCAAGGACAGAATGGTGGGAACCAGAGGTATAAAACTTAAGGTGAGTTTCTCACTCTTTCTGAACAGGAAAGAAGAAATTATAGCATAGGGTTCATATTTGTGCAGATTTATATTTATGATTTAATAATGATAAGTAAGTACATAGAACTTATATTAATAGATTTGTTCCGACCAAGCGAAAGGTTGGAAATACCAGCGTCTTTTTTTTAGCAGGGGGGTACAAACACTCAAAACTATTCACAAATTTGATTCACTTTTTGGTTTGACCCTGTTATGGTGTGGAGGAAATGTGTCACTAAAACTCTTCGCTGAGAGCCTGTTGAACCTAGATGGCCTCCAAATAATAGTAGTATTGAGTAGCCTTAATGATTTAATGACGTAAGAAAAAGTATGACATACTTCCGACGTCGCGTTTTTCCCAAAGTTTTGCGTTCAACACTAGTGTTGTGGGATTTCATTGTGTTTGTTTTCAGTAGGGGGTACAAACAATCGGCCGGGAGTTTCCAGATCTGCGCTAAGTTGAATATGGATGATTGGTTAATCAAGTGCCATTAAAGTGTAATTTATTTATGATGTGTACCATATGTTGTCCATCAAACTGCAAGCCTTGTTCTTGTACTAAATATATCCAGCAATATTGATCCAGTGATGGTTTTCAGTGTTTTACAGCTCTAGCCAATGGGTCAATATTCAGGACCTGATGATTTCTTAATATTATGATTCATGATCAGTCATTCGTTCTCTTTTCGTCTTTCAACCTCCTGGTGGAGGTTATCTCGACATTCTTTGTTTCAACAAAAAACAAAACAAAAAAAATTTTGAAAAAAAAAACATATATAAATAAATGTTTAAAAAAAATGTTCTTTAAATTCATAAAATAAATAACAAAAGATACACTCCCCCCCCCCAACAAAAAAATCATAAAAAATACAGAATTTCAAAATAAACAAATAAAATACAAAAATAAACTAAACAAATAAACAAGCCGGTCTCAAAAACTCCTGTTATCACTTTTGAACAAAAAAAAAAAAAAAAGAAAAAAAGAAACAATAATAATAATAATGTAGTTTTTCAGTGGGTGAATAGTTTTTGTTTTTTCACCTACAAATGGCAAACTCATTGTCACCTCTACATATCAATGGTTTGAAGCAATGAAAAAAGATGAGAGTAACCTGTCGCTGCAGATGAATTTTGTGAGAAAATTACTTATTGCTTTTGCTGTTCCTCAGTAATTTTCAGTTAAGTCATGTCATTAAATAACAACATTTGGACTTTTACTCTTTTGGACTTTTACTCTTTTGGACTTTTTACTCATTTGGACTTTTTACTCTTTTGGCGAATTTAACTGCGATAGGGTTTTTAATGGGTGTAGAAGAATTTTGTGAACAAAAGTTTATTAAAGATTCACTCAGCATTGAACAAATTTGAATTTCTCCAGTTACCTTAGTTTGATTAAACCTGATCTGTTTGTGTTGTGTCTCGTACTGTTTGTTGATTGGAAAATCATTCAAACATCAAGTTCAATGCACATCTTTGTCCTTTGACATTCTGGGGTTAAAATGATTGGTGTCTTTGGGGGTATTTTCATGAATTACACATTCTGAGTCTATCTCCCAGCAGTAGCAGAAAAATTAGCATGTTTGTTTTATTTGGTTGATATCTGTTTGATAATGTGTTTGTTGGCAGGTGTATGAGAATGGCAAAGCTGATGGAGAATACATCTACTTCTTCAACCTGCGGGAAGCCATGAAAGGGGTGGATGTAGACAACTGCAGACAGAAAGTTTTACAGCGAGTGAGTTTGGCTTTTGTCTCTATGTTATCATGTGTTTATCTCAGTCTTATATCTATCTGTCTGTCTGCCTTTCTGCCCAAACCATCTGTTCATCCATTCATCTATCTGCCCTTCCATCCATCTATCTATCCAGTCAGCCAATCATCCATCCACTATCCAGTCAGCCAATGATCCATCCATCCATCCATCGATCCATCCATTCGTCCATCTTTCTCTCTCTTTTTTTTTTTTTCCTCTTAAGTTTATCTGTCTGAATATGTTTCTTGCTTTGCATCACCACGGATATTCTTGGTGTCACTTGAAATCCCAACAATTGTCTTGGATTTAGAGAATCATTACTGACTCTGCCTGATTTTAGCATAGCTCTAAAAAACAGGAAAATGTCACATTACTATTTCTCTTTGTGTCTTTGTCTACAGCTGCTTGATGAACTGTCCAGCACCAGATTCTCGGCCGGTGCCCGGCGCAATCTGAATGCGATGGCCACCGCTCTATATGACAGGAAAGGCCGAGAGATTCAGGACGTATCTGTACTGGAGAAAGAGCAGGATCGACTGTTTTCACAGGATGGAGAACAGCCGGAGATTCCTGTCTGGGTAGCTTTCGGAGAACCCTATGTCTGTCCTTTTAGTAAGTCTTAACACTTATTTCTCGTACACAAAGGTCGCGGCCAGTCTCGCAGCCAGTCAAAATGAGACGTTTGTTGATTTTTCACCATATGGGGTTTTTGGTATCATGTGAAGGCTTATTTCATATCCTTTCAGATGGTGAACAAAGTTTTGAGCTAACTTTACTCCAGCCAGAGATATTGCAGTTTAAAGAGACAGGCTGGGACCCCCGCAGCTATGACTGAAATTCCGAGAAAATTGAGTTTAAATCAATGGCCTAACACCTAAATGTATATACTTTCCTCCCATTAAAACCCAATTTTAATGAAGAAATATTTGTCAATCAAGGGTAAGAACGATGCTATCATGTGCCCAATTTCTCTGTTCTAGCCCAGTGACTTACGTCTCATTTCAACTGGCCACGGACATGTGGATTTTGTTATTTTTTTCTAAAAGTCACCTGGATTTTTCAGCCTTTTCATTCTTTCTTTATTATTTTTGTTTATTATGTATGTAGTCTTTCAATCCTAAGATAGTGGGAATATGTCAGCTGTGAGTACTTGCCCAGTTTTGTGAGAAAAATTTTTGTGGATAGAATATTTTGGAAATTGGACATTTTTTTTTTGTTTCTCTGAAGCCAGTTGAGCATATTTCAGTGTTTTTTGTTTTGCATAGATGGTTATGATTGTGTCTTGTGTTCTATGTAAAGCAGGATTTTCAATGTTGAGGACATTTAGAAAAAATACACAAGTAGAATTGAGTAGGAAGTATGTCTGTGCCCAGGGCAAATCAGCAAACAGTCATGCTGGGCGATTTTGAGCTATGGCTGTTTTAAAGTACTTTCTCATTCAGATGCCGAAATAAAATTTTGTTCACAAATCAAAATTTCAACTTTTTTAACTTTGAAAAGAAAATGAATTGGGTATCTGAGTCGGAAAGTAATTCAAAATGGCAGTTGCTCAAAATTGCCCAGCCCGACTTCCGACTCATTTGTCCTCCAGCAAAACATATTTGTAATGAAACAATCGACTAGTTCTCATAGGAAAGTCGACAAAAAATAATTTGAATGTAGCAAGTAATCATCTACCCTACAGTTAAACTGCTTAAGAATATTTGCAATGTAGCAAGATAACCCTTTTTCTCCCTCTTTGTCTCTCTCTCCCTCCCACAGCCTATGCCCTGCACATGTCCCTGGAGAAGGCCACACCTGTGACTGACAGCAAAGGGGATCAGAGAATTGTCAAGGAAGTTCTGAACCCAGAGTATGACCCACTGATCAAAGAGTAAGTTCTACCACCCAGCCAGAAAGCTAGTGCTTGTGTGTAACAAGTTTAGGTCTAAGAACAGTGGTTCTCAACTGGTGGTCCCTGCTGACTTTTTAGATGGTTTATAGGACATCCACTTTATTTGTAACAAACTAGAAATGAGTGTACATAATTAAAATTGTATGTTTCTATTGCTTCCACAACAGTGAAAATTCTCTTCATCAGTAAGCTACCTTTGTAATGTGTTGCAAGACAGGTTGGTAATGAAAAAATGTGTCAGTGATTGCAAGTGGGGGTCCACATCATTTTTTTTTTCATTGGGTTCATGGTCTGTGATGTGAAATGGGTAAGAATAAAACTTTCAATATGGCTGTCTGGACATGAGCCAGTTCTGATATTCAATACTAGTAAGTACAGCATTTTATAAAAATACAATAGAACTGTCAGACGAGCAACTAGGAAAACAATTCAAGAAAAACAAATAACATAGAAATCTATAAACAACTTAATTATGATGATCAAATCTCTGCCAAATTTTTTAGCCCGCTTGGCTCTTTATAAGTACAGCATAGTGATTGTTTCATTGCTATTCATACTATGGGGTACGTTGACAAACAGCCACTCCACCATCAGTCACCATATTTCCCATGTTTGATCTGATATCCTGACCACTAACAAGATGTTCACACCAATAATGAATCTTTGAATAGATCCTGGAAGCTGATGATTGATTAGTGAGGCAGAGACAAGAGCCATCATCAGGGGTATAATCTGTCTCTTAGTTTCAAATTTAATAACAGTCGATGCCTCTCATTGCTTGTGAGAAAATAGAAAGTAGAGCGCAGGTGCCGATTGGCTTGGGCACAGGAGGTAATATTCGTGTGGGGAAGCAGTGGAGTGGTCAATCAAGATTGACCATAAGATTAGTATTTAGCACAGGATTGCAAAACTGGCATAGAAGTGAAGGGGTGTATGATGAAAATCAAGGTGGTTGGAATATTTCTAAAAAGAGCATAAAGACTCCTTACACTGAAAAATATCTATTAAGAAATCAGTACATCAGGAACATAATGGAAATGCCTTCAAGCTTAATTCCGTTATTTTTCTATAAATTTACAAAGTATGATTTAAATTAAGTAACATCTATGTATCTCAAAACATGTTTACTTATTAGATGTGTGGAAAATTAAAAAATTGCATAAATTTGATGAGGAACCTGTGTACTTCAAACCAGTGTCATCACTTATCTATTTGGCCTCACTTTGAATCTTTTTATGATATCTGTCAACAACTCACAAAAGCATGATCAAAAAGGATGAGAATCTTATTTTACAAAGTTGTCTAGTCAGTCGTGAGATATGTCAGCGTATTCTTGAGTATATGCAAGTCTTCTGAACTAACCCCTCATACCGTGTAGGCAGAGAGTTAGAGATTGGATACAAGTACATGTACAAGTAATTGCGTGTAGTCAGTGATTCAGCTGTTTATTGTTAAGTTGTGATGATGTGATGCTGATACATAATCTTTTTATTTTTCCCAGAACCAGCAAGTGGGAGGCCACTATTGGATTCCCTGCTCTCTTTGAAATGTCTGAGACACAGATGATGGAATATGACCCATCTAAAGTGGAATACCTGCTGGAAAATGCAGAGATTGATCCCAAATTCCATTACCTGTTGTTGAAGGTAAGTCCATCAAAAATTCTTGCCCAGAATGCATTTTTACTTGCTTTGTGTCAAACTTGAAATGGAATTTTATGAGGAAAAAATAATGTATATGTCTGCATTTGTTTGTTTACATAGCTGTATTTATTAAAAAAAAAATAAATAGAAAAGATAACATCACAGGTTATAAGTATGATAATGTTTGCTTGTGAACTTCATCTGACAGAGATTTCAAGATGATATTGATATGAATAATTAGAAACAGTTGGACATATCTAATAGCCTGTGAAGTTTTTGTGATGGCCATATTCACTTCTCAAGTGTCATCTTTTTTCAGTTTCGTTGTTGAATGTGAAAAGCTAAATGTTCATACCTCTTATTTACAAAATTCATTGAATATGAGGGCTAAACATTGATAACTTGATGTTATACATTGTTGTTAAAGAAAAACAAAACATATAAATATTAGCTGTGGAACTAGATGTTCAGAGTTGTAATGTGAAATATATGGGCTTGATTAGCAATAATTAGTTTGTAACATAACTAAGCAAATTATATGATATTTACATTTTGTATTTCTATTGGTTCAGAATTATAAAGATAAGTTTTTATTGTAAAATGCCCCTTAGGTATTGACATATATGGCAAGAATCATCATTTATTTTCCCTCACCCACTTTTTTAATCTCAGGAGGAACACAACCTGGCCTTGTACCCTGAGGTCTGTGTGATGGAGAAAGCTCACTGCAAAAATCAAATCTTTGTGTACACTGAGGTCAGTAGTTGTACACCTGTTATTTTGCTGTCAATGTTGTTTATTCATCTTTTTCTCTGGTCTTATCAAAGTCTGACCGTTTTTTGACTTGGGGCAGTAAAATAATCACATTTTGTTTTATTTTGTTTGTGTTGTCTTGCCAAGCTTAACTCTGTCATCATCTGTTCTTATAAATTGTCTTGTCTTACATAATTTCATATTGTATTAACCTATCATTTCTTGTATTTTATTTTGCCATTTATTATTTTCTTTCTACCTTACCTAAGCTTACACTGTCTTATCTTGACTTATCTTATTTTATAGATTTACCTTTTTTTTCTCTTTATATTATTCCCCTTCATCTTGATACATAAGTCACTTTAATTTTATCCTTCCTTGTCTTATCTTTTTTTATCTGATCTGATCTCACTTGTCTAGAGTGGCTACCTGTACAGTAAGGCCGCCCCCCAGATGTGCCTGGCAGTCTCGGACATGAGGGTGGAAGCACGAATGTTCAACTCAGACAAAACTCTGGACGGTTTCACCGTCTGCGTGCAGAAGAAGATGGTGGGCAACCCCAGTCAGATCTGGCGCTGCACACCAGACGCCACCATCTACTCAGAGGTAGGCAGCAGCAGCATCATGATGTGGTGATCTTCCACAAGTTAGTTAGAAGTTTTGAATCTCTGATAACCATATTTCTTTAGCTGATCTTATTACAGCCCAGTCTTTCCTTAGCTTATCCCTGCTGTACATTTTTATGAAGTATTTTACCAAACAAAGCAGTCATTCTAAAGGAACTCTGGGCATTTCCATTCTGCTATCCCTCAGCTGTTGCTCCAGTAAGCACTGCAGTTATTGTGATAAAAAAATGTAAAGTTAAAAGCTTTATGATCCATCTTTAAAGTAACAGTTCAAGACACTTCAGATATCTCAGCCTGATCAACTCTGTCTTGGATTTGTGGAGAAATAAAAATGTCTACAAATAGTGCATTTTGATTGATTTCAGTTTCCTTCTAGATATAAAATTCTGAAGTTCTCAAAGCTCAGAGTCTCTTTATGATGTCATACTAGGATTCATATTTGTTTAAAATAAGATGATACAAACTGGTGAAATGTGTCACCCTGAGAGTTGTGGGTTATAGTTGTAAGAACTGGCCATTTACTGTATAGAAGAACTAATCATGAGGATTACAGAAACTCTTTTCTGCACTTGGGAATCAACTTATCAAGCTGAGGCAATGTTTTTTAGTCTGTCAGGTTCTAATGCTCTGAGTGATGTTTTTGTCTATGTGTGTGTAAGTTTGAATGTACTCTCCATATTTACTGTGCCCATCAGCTAAGAATGGAATGTTCTTTTTTGGGCATATAAAATTTGTCCTTATCAAATCTTATCTTATCTAAGATACGTTTTGCGTTGATAGGTTATAACTCTCTTCGATATGCCACATTCTTGTTTTCTCAGGCCCACCCTAATCTGTTACTGACCTACCTGGGAAATAAGAAAGGTGATGAATTTGATGACGATTACGCTGGCTATTTTGAAGGACATCCCAAGAATGGAGGTCTGGTGTTTCTGGTGGTGGCTGATCCACTGCCCAAGAAGGAGATGGGAGCGCAGAGGTGGGTCCTGTTAACGATGTATCAATCTTTGAGTCCCAGGGATCATTATAAGGAAAGAAGAGGGAGATGGATGAAATATTGGGTTGACCATAGACTTTGTGAGAAACTAATCTGCCAATATCTCGCTCATTACAATAATGCCAGTAGACTTGTTCTTACTTTCAAAGTGATTGTAGATGAAAATCCACTCGCTGTTGAACGTTATGAGTTGTCATTTGGCGGAGACACCTTACTCTTTTGTTTCCACCGTGAAACACGGTGTATTGTGAATAATCCATGTAACATGGAAAGTTATGCAGCAACTTGTGCATGCCAAACAGGGGCAGCGGATAGTTTGATAAATATTCAATATATCTTGATTGAAAGACAAGATGGTCTGTGCCTTTGTTCACAATGCAGTTTCAGCTGCGCCATAGCCAGCCCACTTTGCTATGTGGATATTGAAAGTATATCCATTAAGTAACACTGTTGGTGTTACTCTGACAAAAAAATTCAGGAAACTGCTATGTTTTTTTTTTTTCAACTGTGCAGGCGATTAAACCTGTACACTGCATTAGTGCTATAGTGGTCCTACTTAACCTTTGAAATGTGGCGTAATTCTCTTGGTTTGATTTTCCTTGATTTCTTGTATTAATTATTTCCTTTGCTCAAATTTTGCCATCACTTCTTTCTTGAATTTGAACATTTGTACAGACCTTTGGTGACAGAACTATCCCAAGCAGATATATTTCTTTATCTCAGTTTCAGTTGAGACTTGTCTCATCCTGTTCCCCAGTTTTTGTTGGAGATATTTAACTGTGCTGGTGAATTTCCTATCATTCACAGGTTTGCATTTAAACAAGAAAAATTTGAAAACCTGGGCCAGTGGAAATTCACCGACTCGACCAATCCAGAGTGGCACAAACTGGCATACTCCTGGCCAGTGAAAGAAAACGGAGATCGGAATGAAGTAAGAGTGAATATATCATCGTTCAAAATAAAACGTAAAGTTAAATTTGGTATATTATATGCTAATTACTGGTTCAAAGTTACTTTCTCTTTATGCCTTTCAACCTTCCGCGGTTATTGGTGGTTATTTTGGAATTCACTTATATATCCCTGATTTCATACAGCATAATTTGGCAAGAGGTAATATTGGTGGACTTATTGATTTTTAACTATTATTTTCATTAATATTGTCATTGTTTTTTTTATGGGGCTATGGAGTTGTACATTCTCTAACAATTTGAATGAGTTATCTCCCCACTAGTTTTTCACTGTAACAGCCAAAGGGAACATGTGCACTATCTTAATATCATGATTAGCAATGAAAATTAATCAACTGCAGTTGCATTGTTGTTTGCAGATCAGTGATAGTGAAGCGAAGAACATGGAATTCATCTGATGTTTACCAAATTGATGAAATAGTTTCTATAATGAAAAAAGTCATGCTTTTCATGGCTTGTATTTGTTCAACAGAACTATGATTGGCCAATGGAAGGTTACATTATGTTCAATGCTCCACCGCTGCGGAAATCTGGCAAGAAGCAAGGTTTATCAGGAAGTAAGTGTGCATTGTGAATACACTGATCTCAGTTAAGGCAACCAGATTTGCTAGATCATAAATCTTCAGGTGATTTGTGTTAACTGTATGAGAATGCAGTTGCTTGAGTTATCAGCAATGTTTTAATCTTAACATTGGTGAAAGAGTAAAATGCATATTGACATTGTTTTCTTACCATCAAACCATTGTCCATCTTTTCATCTATCATCTCTCAATTCCTCCCTCCCTCTATCCATCTCTCCATCTGTTCACTCATCCATTTGTGCATCCATCTATCTTTCCATCCATCTATCCAAATATTCATCCATTGGTCTATCCATCCATCTATCTATCCTTCCATCCATCCATCCATCCATCCATCCATCCATCATCCATCCATCCATCCATCTATCCATCCATCCCTATCTTACAGTGACACCAGTGAGACTGAGGGTATTGAAGAATGGTGAGAAAGGCATTGAGTCGGCCATCACAGTGGTGGGACCAAACCTGACAAATGTAAGCGCTGTTCATTTGATTTTACACTACTTATGATATAGTTTGATTGATGACTTGCTCTTCAGTTCAATTTTTCCATAGTGAAATGGTTCTCATTCAATTTTCTATAATGTTTGAAGGAGATGGAGCCACACACAATAAATTCTTATAAAAACGATAATCAAAACGCGGATATTAGAAGAATCCATCTGCAGATGAGTTGTCATAGTGAAAAGCTCCTGATGAAAAGTTTAAGTTTGAATCTCCAGAGATTAACAGTTATCTTGTTCTTGCTGTGTCCACAGATGCTGAAGGAGAACATCAAGAAAGAACAAAGTCAGAAACAGAAGAAAGGAAAGAACAAACAGTACATGTCTGCAGAGGAGGTGGATGACGTTGATTTTGACCTTCACTGTATGGATATGACAGTCGCAGAAGTGGAACTCCAGATGGTTAGTCTCTTTTCCATCAGCATCATCAACATCTTTAATATTTTGTTTTTTTCATGAACCTTATAAGTCTTAACAAAAACTGCAGGGTTATCAGAAGATCTTGAATCAGATCTAGTTACTTTTGGAACAGCAACATTTTGACTTCAATGACGATATGCAATAGTTCATATTTGACTAAGCAAAAACCAGAAAATCCCAGCCAGAGTGTTTGTACCCCTCAGCTAAATATAGAACACTCACTGATGTTTGTTAGCGCTCCACCACGAGATCTGAGAACGATTGTCACTGATCCCATGCATTTTTATATGTTTTTCCATGTCAGTGGTAGTAAACAGTTTTCAGTGTTTGTACCCCCCTACTAAAATAAGATGGGGATTTCCAGCTGTTCACTTAGTCGGAACAAATCTATTTCCTTTCCTTTCTCCAGTTTTTAGCTCAATGCACCGGTCTCCTTAACCTGCCATTTGCTGCACGGCGACTCTTTGACCGAAACGGCAAGGAACTCTTCACCATTCAAAATCTTGAAAGGGATGCGGTGGTTTATGTCTCTTGTGGAGAAGTGTGGTGCGATCCCAAACTATCTCGCATAGAACAGCACAGACGCTACCTACTGAACCAGCTGGCATCTGAGGTGGCTAAAATACAGCAGTATTGCTCTATGAGGAACCCTGAAGGTAAGGCTAAAGTGAATGATGATACATTCTATCTCATCGAATTCCCATCAAAGTCAAACCAGTACACAGAGTACCAGTCTCTCACCTCTGATTCATGACAGCTCATAACATTGACTAAGTAGACAGCTTGAAGCTGCGCTGTTTCATTCAAACTGCTGAATATACAGATTGCTTTGTATTGTGAGTTGTCCACCTGTTGTCTTGTATCCTGAGTGTTTTGTACTATCCAGAACATTAATTCTGTAATACTGTCTGGCTGCGTAGATATATTGAGGAAGGTCATACTATAGGATCGCTAGATCTTAAAATTAATGATAATAGAACTAATATTAAGTACAGTGCAGACCTGATAAGAAAAGACGTGTCAAATTTACAATACATATCAAGTTCAGTCATAGTATTAATGAACCTTTTCACTGCTTTGCCAAGTTTGTAGTTCTATGCTAGAAAGTAATGATGCACTCGATTTTGCTCCCTCTGTCCACTGCTTTCTCACACCTGCACTCAGTCTCTTATACTGTGTGCAAGCCGACTGGCATCCCTTCTCTACTTTCCCACCAATAATCAGAGTGGTATTCAGTGTGACATTAAGAAACCGACTATGAGCCAGATTTTGGCTCCAAACACTATCTCATCTGCCAACCATCAACTAACAGCATCTATCAATGGATTCTGTATACTGGTGAGAACATGCGGTCAGTGGTTGGCACATTGAAATCAATCATTGGGGAGCAGGCATGGTTGGCAGTAGGCTGACCTTTGACACTTGAGATTAGATATACATGTATTTAAATTATACATGATCACTAAATCATTGGTAGAAATTCATTATCAGCCATTTGATCTAAGTGCATATGTGAGTACATGAATCAGTCTGTTTGACTGTCATTATATGATCAGTTTGGTTCGTCTAAATTTTCACCTGACTTATCCAGTGGTGATATGTCCTCTTATATATCTAGTGTTCTTGTTCTGTTCTGCCATCATGAATTTTGATTGAGTTTTAATCTTTTCCTGCTATGCCGGCTCGTTTGATCTCATGTTTCCCTCCCTGAGCCAGTCAGATATTGTCTTGTCTTGCCCTTAACATTGTTTAAAACAAACACTTTTGAGATTACAGAATTTACCCACCCAGAGATATATCTCAGTGCTTTTGTTACTTACAGACTATGTGCTGGAGGTCAGTGGTCCGCTGGCTCCCAAGTCCAATCTAGTGGTCAACAAACAGTGGTCTCGCCAGGACAGGGGGGAGGGGTCAAGCACAAAGAGAAGCACCGACCAGCTTCATGCTGGCACTGAGGAGGAGGAAGAGAGTCAATCAATGCGTGACGCTGCAGATCTGTGAGTCTGTGTGTGTGTGTGTGGCTGACATTGCAACCTTCACATCTCAGATGTACGGTGACAAACTGCTGTGTAATGTGTTAGGCCCAGTTTCTTGTCATGAAACAAAACAAACTCTGCAAGCTCTGCAACTCTTGAGCAACTAGTCAGGCAGAGAAAGGAACAGACTTTTGGAGTAGTGAAATAGACAGATTAGTCATTGTTCTTATATTTGATTTCAGAATGAGCAACATTTGCTGCACAATATTTTTGATGTTTTTCAGTGAACATAATACCTGCCTGTCTAGTATTATGTTATATCAAGTGAAGCCCTAACTTTAAGAACATCTAGAAAACTTTTTAATATGAGACATAAGTTTTACCAGGTGAATTATGTGCAATGAGATGTTTATATCGCTGGAATTAGGAAGGGTATTTGCATAATATGGTGCCTTTTGCTGTGATATTTCTAGCACTCTCATTTATGGGGGCAAAAATACATCATAGTGCTGCACTGGAGGGCATTTTGAGAAATGATCTTGAAAGAGAGAAGTTATAATTTCATTGTTTTTATTGTGGTTCAGATCTGCACACCAGAGGGCGCACCTGAAGTCTGAGGAACGTCTCAATGCCCTGAAGTGGCCGTGGGAGAGACTCGTCAACGTCAACAACAGCCTGGATGGAGAAGATCCCGAGGCCAACAAGTACACAGACAAAGATTTGTATGAGAAATACAAGTGAGTAAATTGTGCAGTGATTTTGTGTTAGAAATAAGTCACTGATATACACGAAGTGACTAATGGTCACTGATTTACTAGTAATATTGTATGAATCTAATTTGTTCATTTGTCCAAGCTTTGTGAATCTCATGATAGACAGATGGACAAGTGGATAAGGTGATTGTATGACATACTAATGCAGCTTTGGTTTCTCTAAGTACACATAGCAGCCTAATACTGTAGTCCTTGAACTGTCAGCAGATGGACGGTATTCCTTTTTTGTCATAATCATGAAGGTACAACTCCCTCTAAGACATAACGGTTATAAAAAAAAAAAAAAAACAGTCTGGTTAACACTGAAACATTTTGTCCACCTCACAAATGGTCATGTTTCCTTTACATTGGATGTAGTTGTTCTTTTGTAGACATCTTGATCGAGACTGCCAGCTGGTGACTAACTCGATATACCAATATACACACATAAGAAATATGCAGACATAAATTGAAATTTGAAGAATATACTAGAGTGCAAAATTGTTCAACCTATTTGATTCTTATATGATATTAATTTAATCAGTCCCCAAAATTTATTCTCAAACTTTGATATTTCAGACCCCAAACAGTCAGTCGCATCTCTCGTGAAACTCTCCAGCGGTTTGAGTTTGAGGACAGCTACATCTCGGTCATGTCCAACAAGAACCTAGTGCTGGCGGTCAGTGAGACAGAGGGACGAGTGGTGGATGTTGTCCTGGCCAAACGACGACCAGATGATATCAACCAAAGATGGCTAATCAAAGAAAATGGGTATGCTGTATCAATTTTTTGTTCCTAGTGTCTATCTGGACCTAGTATTGCAATGAGAAAGCATAGGCAAATCAAAAAGTTGCACCACATAGTGAGGGTGAAACAATTTTGTATTGGCTTGCACATGGGAGCATCTGTTTGCAGTTTTTTTTTAGGGGGGGGGGAGGGGGGGGGGTATTGCATCAATAAGAGATGCATCAAAAGGCCCAAATAGACTCCAGGTCTAGGTGGGTCAATAGGCCAAAATAGACATCACCTTTTTTTTTTTTTTTAAGCAGATAGACATGCAGTTTGGCTACCTTGTCTCACAAGAAATTTCCATACTTGCTCCTCAGATTTACTTTGTGAAAACAAAAACAAAATTTATATCTTAGGGGGAAAGTAGTTAAAAACGACCAAAAAACAGCCGTATTTCTTCATTGCCGGGCACGACTTCTGACTCATTTGCCCTGGTCGCAAGACATATGTTACTTAGACACTCACATCTTGTTCTGTTCTATCAGAGAAATCCGAGCCCGACACAACCAACACCTGGTTCTGACTGTCTCTATGCCAGCCACGGCCTCAGATGAACGTACCAACCTGTCCTTTGATGACTGTCCCGTCACCTTGCAGGCCAGATGTACCAACACCTTTGGTAAAGCTCACCAGAGGTGGCGATACGACGCAGAGACTGGGCTTATCCAGGCTTTCTATGCTGATCCTCATGACAAAGGTAGGAACACTTGTCACCCTGAGACATTAGACTAATCTTTAGTACATTAACCCTTAAAGGACCAGTCACATATATTTCCACTGCAGATCACATTATGCAGAGTCCTGATCGTGTTTATTTCTCACGCCAGCCCATGCTTTGTTTACCTTGGTTTCGAAACCCAAGGAAGTGGAAGTAGAGCCGTTTATATTATACAATTTTTTTTTTTTTTTTCTGATGATCTAAAATTAAGGAATTTTCCAAACATGGCTAGTCCTGAGGGAATAACAGTGCTCCACATACCCAATCCTTTAAGGGCTAATTATATTTGATTCAAATGTCAAACTGCTTTGTATGCATAGTGAAGTCTGTGGCTGAGAAGTTTCACACAATGTTATGAGGACAAATTTTACTGAATGTCCCAATTGGTCTATTAAATATACTTTAATAAATGAAATCTGTACATATGGTATGTCATATTATTACTTGTACCTGAGAAGGCTAGATATCAGACATCTCTGTCCAAAAACTTAAAGGACAATTAAGTGAGCAAGGCTGCATCATTTTAAAATTCCCTTACCCCTCAGCAAACCTATTTCCGTTGTGTCTTTCCCCTCTAGGATTGGAACCCTCTACCTTTCCATCAGAAGGGAAGCATCCTATTCACTCTTGTGTATGGAAACATACATCATTAATGTGTAGAAATTTAGAAGCTTGGAGAAATAGAAAGGATGATTTCTGTACTTTGGTCTTTCACTGTGATTTTCTCTTTACAGAGATCACTGCAGCCAACAAAGCTGATGTCTGCACCTACGCCATCGCCCAGGCAGCTGATATAGATCAACCTGTAAGTCTCTCCTCTTCACTACCAGACCAATTTTGTTACTTTCCTGACAAGCTTGAATAGTCAACTGACCTATCTCATTTTAAACTCTAACATTTAATATTTGCTTTGATAGCTCTGGACTAATGTAATATCTTTTAGTTATGATTTTGTGAGTTTTGTTTTACATGTTGTCATAGCTACAACAAATTTTTCTGAGTCCCGTTCAAGCACATGAAACAAAACTAATCGTAAGAGAAGATAAATCTGTTTTAAATAGGATAAAAATTCACAAATTCAAATTTTTTATCCCTATTACAAGTAAGTTTACACTGTTCCCTCAACTCATATTAAATAATGTCTCAGAGTTGTCACATAGGGATCTGGACAAGAAATGTAGCCTTTGTGATCAGTTCTGCAAACTCTTCATGTTAATGACCTGCTGTATATCTTGTGCTTGTCCAGGGCTACTCTGTAGAGGTTGAAGGTAAAAAGCAGAAGGTGTGTCTATCCTGTGCCCGAGGTCTGCGTGGTCGGTACAAAGTCCAGAAACTGCCACCCAACACAAACTTCCATTGTGCAATGGGAGACGGTAAGTTGGACAAGTAGCAAGATATTTGAAGATAATGTTGGCAAAATTAGAGTCTAGTTTGAGGTGATTGATATGTTTGGGATCATTTTCCATGAATTCTTCTGTATGTTTTAGAGATATAAAGCAGTTTTGCACATTTTTTCAACGCAGTGCTGGGTTCATTAGAATTTGTGATTTTAAACCTTTTCGTGGGGATGCAGTGGCTCAATGGGTATGGCGTCTGTTCATGGAGAAAACAGGCTGGGATCGACTTGCGGGTTCTGCAGAGGGGGGGGAGCGGGAATGACAGGACACAAAGATCGAAAACCCACATTTTTTGAGTGACTCAACAGTCCTCTTGCTTTTTGTGGGTAGGGAGGCCCAATGTCTAGTCTTCTCAGATAAGGGTGAATATATTTCAGAGGTCCCATGTGTACATTATGCATGTTAAAGAACCTTTGGCAGTTCAAAATCGATGGAAGAGTAGGCTGAGTGCCGCTGTCTGGGCAAAATTTCCAAATTTCTACCCACAGTTTCCTAGCAAAAATTGGCAACTTCTAAAAGCCGAGATAATCTTGCTTTCTTAGGATTGAAAGGCTTAAGAAAAACAAAATGACAACAAAACCTTTTCATCACATATCTCAGTGCTGGGCTGGCTTTTCTCCACTAGATTCTCTCTTTAGTTTTTATATTCAGTGCACTTTCACTGTGCACCCCAGTCCTGGGTTGACCTGTTTGTAACCAAGATATTAGTGTACATTATTGTTTCTGGAGTTTTTTCTTTATTAGGTGAGGCTTAATAAAAGCATTATGTGGTTTGTCATTCAAATAAGCAAATAAAATGACCCTTTGGCACAACAATGATTGTTTATTTGTTTGTTTGTGTAGGGATTTAATTGGGCATCCATACAATAGTTCATATTCGACTAGGCGAAAACCTGGAAATCCCGGGCGCTGTGTCTGTACCGCCTTGCTAGAAATAGAACACTCGTTGATGTTTGATTTACCGCTCCACCACCAGATCTGAGAACATGTCACCAATCTCGTGCATTTTTATATGTTTTTCTATGTTAGTGTGAACAGTTTGAAGTGTTTGTACCCCTTAGCCTACTAAAATTAAACGGAAACTTCTTTCCAGCCGTTTGTTTGGTTGGAACAAATCTGTTACAGTTAGATACATTTACATTTCAAAAAAGATTGATCAAAGGTTGTATAAGGTATAATATCAAGACATTTTTGTAAAATTTGGAAAATCATAGATTGTACAGCAAAATGCATGAAAGATGGCTGTCAGTAGACATGTGGCTTGCCATTTGGCCGCTGCATCTTTTTGATATTATACATTTTTGATGATGTTCTTAAATTCTGGCCTTCCAGCCAACCTGGCGTAAAAAGCTCAGGATAGCTGTGGCTTTGTTTTGCCAGAAAGATCTTTCAGAGAACGACTCAAGAAGCGAACCTCAAATGTACTAGTAAGGAAATTAGAAAGAAAATGTAATGCCTTCTACACGGCGGTTCAGTAGAGGACCGTTTAGTTTTCGCCTCAGTAACTTTGCCCTCGCCGGGGCCAAGCCCAGGTGACGCACTGATCGGGTTACCTTATCGGGGAATTCGGTCAGCGCTGGAATGTTACCAGTTTA
>JBCAUA010389110.1:0-18247 GCA_038406235.1 Peronia verruculata | reverse complement strand
CATTCTTTGAGTAATATTTTCATTGTTTAATTTCAGCATCTGACGTTCATGCAATGTCTTTTCTCCTTTTTGCTTATGTTCTGTGCACGCAATTCTTCAGTTTCTATTTTTATGCCTTTCATATTTCTGTATGCAGCCTCTGGACAGTTGGTTTGGTTGTCAGTTTTCTTACGTATGAATTTGTTTTTCTAAATCATATCGTGTGATGAATAAATGTTCTTTCTATTGTTTTACTAGAATTGAATGTTTTGTTTTGTTCTTTTGTCATTGTTTTCTATTTTTATTAGAAATTGCTAGAGAATTCAGGGACAAATTTGTTGCATTTTTTGCAACATTTGTTGCATTTTCTGCGACAGATTTGTTGCATTTTTTTCTTTCCATTTTTGGCATTTTTTACCACAAAAAATGGCATTTTCCGCAGATGACAGATCAAGCACACTCCCAGAGGACAAAAATTACAAGATTTGTGCTGACAACTTTTTCAGCGGTGTGTCCCTTGTGGAAAAGCTTATGGAAAGTGGCATCCATTACACTGGAACTGTAAGGAAAAAAAAAAAAAAAACGGTTACCAGACTGTGACCTGAAGAATGAGAAAGACCAGGAGAAAAAAGGTAGAGGGGCAACTGACTACAAGATGTAGACGGATAGAAAATTGGTCGCTGTTCGTAGGATGGACACAAAGTATGTCACATTGCTGTCATCGCACATAGGTGTTGATCCAAAAGAAAATGTCAACAGGCAGGACAAACAAACCAAAGCATTCAAAGCTGTTCCACGCCCCAACATTGTGAAGCTGTACAATGAAAACATGGGTGGTGCGGCCTATCTGGACAGAGTGTGTGCCAAGTGCAGGAACCAGCTTCGCTCAAAGCGTTGGTATACCAGCAAAACTGCTGTTGCAAATGCTTGGATCCTCTACAGAAGAACGCATCTAGCTATGGGGGAATCCCAAGAACAGCATCATGAAATTGAAAAAGTTTCAAGCGTATTTGGCCATCTGTCTCATGAAGGGGGTGACACAAAAAGAAGCGAGGCAGACCAAGTTTGGAAGAGGCTTAGGAAGCCCAGCAGATGCCTCCTCCCCTTGCAAGGAAGAAATCACGCGTAGAGCCACCAGCACAGGTTAGATATGACAGTATCGACCACCGTATTGATTTCATGACAAGGGGAAATTGCGCTCATTGCAAGACTGGCTTCTGTGAAACTTCCTGCAAGAAATGCTATGTCAGACTGCATAAAGAAGAATTCGAACTGTTTTGACAAATACAGCTATCCTCAATGAACACATCGTATTCACCTCCAGGTTCCAGTGCAACCCGGTTGAGAGGAGGATGGCACCTCTGTCAAAGATGACAGCTGGAATTGTTTTACCATTTGATTCTTTAGGTAGTCATCTAAATGCATGAAACAAAACTATTGACACAGTATTGGGGAAAACTGCCGGTCAAATCCTCTCTGAAGTCTTCAGTGAGATGGAGATGGCCTCCCCATGTACCTATCAAAAGCCTGTGCAGAGGGATTGAAGGTTGATGAGTCAGGGCATTTTGGCAGCCTATTTGAGTATTTCAGGCACTTCACATCAACAGGTTCATTAAAACAGACTGTTTTGACCAGCATTGCCCCTCTTTGAACCAGCCTGATGCCAAAGGCTACACTTGTCATTTTATAATTTGTTCTAATTAAACATTGATTTGGCTATTTCAACAATTGACTTGTTGGTGTTTGATTTTACATAATTTTGCCACACAAGCTGGCTACAACATTTCTCAACTACTGTGACATCTGCTGTCTCTAATGTTCTTGTTGGTGTTATTGTTGTTGTGACTGTTGTTGCTGCTGTTGACATTCACCTATTTTGAAAGTCTATTTGGCCCTTGCTGTTATGACTGTCATCCATTCTGATGTTGCTGGTGCTGCTGATGTTGATGAAGGTGATGATGATGATGTTTTTTTCAGTATTGTTGTTGCGTTTTATGGTGATGGCAGATAAATAGCAAAAATTGTAAGGATATGCAATGTAATCATCTTTGACAAGACACTTCTTAGCTTTATATATACTCGTGTAGGCAGCTGATGATTTCAATCACAACTTTGCGGATGGTTTGTGGCGCAATAGCACTGATGAACTTCAGATCCTCAAATGTAATGGTCAGCACTGGGGGACTGCAAAGAAATAACCATTGACCTTTGGGGGCCATGATCAACAGGTTACAGTTGTTTCGTTCAACGAGCCACATCCCGGCAAGCTGACAAGGCATCGTCACTGTAGACGATGTCTTTGTCAGTTACGATGCTCTATTTGAAAGAGCCAACGAATATGGCGGCAGAGCAAAGCATTGCTAATTTGTGAAAGGCGAATGTCGAAAGGTATGTTGATCCAGCAGTTTTGACATACACTACATTGTTATAGTTCTTACATTCTTCTAGGTCTAGATCTAGATCACCATGCCCATGGTAGAGTTAGAGTTAGACAGACAAGACTAGATTAGTGGCGATGTAGAAGTAGACGTACATGTGCAATCTACAAGTTTACATCTACCACTAAGTAGACCCTAGACAGCCAGTTTGTCGACAGTGACAACAGGTTTGTTGATCTAGAATCTATCTAGATTTAAATCTAGATTCCAGTTCTAGATTAGAATATAGATTCCAGTTATAGATTAGAATTTAGATGTCTTGATGTTCTGATGAAGCATTCATGCAGACCTCTCACAATGGATGGACAAACGCTCAAATTTTCTAAACATGGATTACAGACATCTTTGTTCCGTTAGTACAGGACAAAATGAAACCTGTCGTACTGTTTCTTGATGGGCATTGTAGCCACAACTCGGACATGAAGACTCTGGAGTTATGTAACCCGCATGGAATATTATATGGACTATTGTCCCATGCATCGCCTATCATCCAACCTTTGGATTTGAGCATTTTTGGCATGATGAAAGCTGAATGGGCAAATGCAGTTAAAAGAAACCTAGAGTTAACGGGAGAAACTGCTTCAGTCAAAGACTTTGCAAAATTTCTGAAATCTCTGTGGACATCGTGTGCTAAACCTAAAGGGATTTGTGAAATCAGGGATTTTCCCTCTTAACCCCAACATGGCTTTCTAAAGTGGCAAGATGGAATCCTTCAAATCCTTTGCATCTCCGGCTGCTGCCTCATCTACAGGCAGGGCTTCACCAAACACATCATCTGCCTGTGGTGCTTCACCAAGCACATCATCTTCCTCCGGTGCAACATCAAGCACATTTGCCTGCATTGTTCAATCAAACACACCAACTGCCTGCGATGCTAAACCAAGTACATCATCTGCCTGCGATGCTCCGAGCACCGTCTACCAAAGGTGCTCATCTTCAAACCATGGCACCTCCTGATTTCACAAGAAGCGTCCGTGATAAGGCATTTCAAAACCTGGACTCTCTTTTTCAGTTGTCCTTTAATTTGAGCTCGGTCAGGAAAAAACACTGAAGTTCCTTCAAGTTCTGAAACAAAATGATGATGAAGTAATGGCTCTTGAAGTGATTCCACCATTCATTTCACTTCCAGGTCCCAGTCAGATGGCTACATTATCTAAAAACACACTTGATGACTTGTTCTCCCTTCCCCAACTCCCCCAAGAACAAAAGTAGAAAAGTGCAAAAGAAAAATAGTTCTCTGTGTATGGCATTCACTTTTAAGAAATATATAATATACAGATGAAAAAACAAAAAGATGACGAAGAAAAAAAAAGGGGGGTGGGGGGAAGAAAAGTGAAAAAAAAAAAAAAAAGAAGAAGAAAAGGAGATGATGAAGAGAGAGAGAGAAAGAGAAAAACTGAGGGAACAAAAAAATGAAAGCAATGAAAGAGCGCAAAGAGAAGCTGCAATTAGAGAGAGAGAGGAAGAAGAAAGAGAAAGAACGTCGAGCTGCACAAAAGAAACTTGAACAAAATATTATGGGAACAAGCAAAACAGAAGAAGAATGACGGCAGTAGTACTAGTGAGGAGGAGCATGGAATGATTCTGGAAAGGGACGGAGATAAAGCTCATGAGGATCCCAATAAATGTGCTCTAGCAGCAGGAGAAGGATAGTGAATTCAGTGAGACCCGTGCGACATGTGCTTCCACCTGAGATGTACTGACTTGTCTACACTATCGATCACAGAGTTAGAACAGCATCATACTTCTGTAACTTGCCTTGGAAAGTAAAAACAGTACCACCATCTCAACCAGCAAATGTTTCATCATCATCATTATTACATCCACATGAGGATAGTGCATTTATATCAGTATTATTTCGCAGCAGCACTTTTTTGTATGCTACATTATCATCATCTTCACCAGCAAATTGTTTTACAATCATCATCATCACCATCATCGTTAACCGCATTTATATCATCATTGTTATTTTGGCAGAGACAGCCTAAATTATTACAAAGCTTAAAGTATTTTTTTAAACTATGATGAGAGCAATTTATCAGATGAGCCAGGACAAAAAAAAATGTGTGTTTCGTCGAGGGATTAAATACCCTGAAAGGATCATTAACTTCTCAAAGGGAAATATTTCGGTTATGTTCTGTGGATCAGCCTCCGGAGAGCTACTACCCCCTTACGTAATATACAAGTCCGAACATTTGTGGCAATCGTGGCTGGAACATGGCCCTCCGGAGTCATGCTTTGGCCGAAGTAAAAATGGATGGTGCGAACTTTTTGGAGTGGTTTAGAACCATTGTTGTGCCGTGGGCACGAAAGAGAGAGGGAGTGAAAGCCCTTATAGAAGATAACTTAAGCTCTCACATAAGCCCTGAGGTGATTGAGAAGTGTGAAGAACTAAATATTGCTTTTATTCTCTTGCCTCCAAATGCAACAGATAAACTCCAACCACTTGATGTCAGTTTTTTCGCACCTCTAAAAAAAACTATGGAGAAAACAGCTTGAAGACTACAGAAGAAAGTACCCCTCATCTTCCTCGCTGGATAAAAGTGTTTTTCCCAGCATGCTGAACAAGCTGATCGATGGCCTGGGCATGAGGTCATCACAAAACCTCATCTCTGGTTTCAGGGCATGCGGCATCGTCCCACTCGACCAAGAAGTTGTCCTTAAAAAATTTCCCTCGTCGCAACAAACACTTGAAACTGAAAAGGTATCTGCTGCTGTACTCGAATACTTACATCAGTTCAAATACTCACCCTCTGGACCTAGAGAGACAGCTGAAAAACGCAAGCGGAAAAAAGTTCCAGTTTCGCCCGGAAAATCTGTGAGCACCATATCCCCGTTGGCATCACATTAATGCTTCGTCGTCACAGCAAGATGAGAGTTTTCCTTCTACACCAAATCAAGATCAACCCTCACCAGTTACAGTAGTACCAGTAGCTTCAACTTCAAGTTCAACTGATCAACCCAACCCAACCCCAACATCTCCTCAGCATGACTCCAGCAACGACTCAGCATCTGAGTCTGATCTCCTTTCGGGTGTCAGCGATGAAGAGGAAGAATGGGTCCCCCGATCTACAAAAAGACTCCGAAAGAATTTATTTTAAAGAACAGTTAACTGTGTTTTAATTTTAAACTATTTTTTTACTGCAAAGACCAAGAAACAATCAATTTCACTTGTTACCTATCTAAAATGTGTTCTCAGTAATCTCAGGCAAAGTCACCCCATTTTTCAATTTTTCAAAATTGGCAATGAAATGATCCAAAACATCAAGATTTTGGTGTCTAAAAAGTTATTTATAAATAAAATATCAAATATAGATGGGGACCAACCAGTCTGAGTCATAAAGTTTTTAATTTCTTTGTTTGTTCAGTATATATTGGTTCAGAAAGTTGAAAAATAGGCAAAGTCACCCCCGTTGACGGTACTCTTCATATATTTTTGTTTCAATTGTTCTTCTACAGTGGTCAAAATGTATTTCCTCGTGGACAAATAAACTATTCGTATTCGTATTCGAACTGAAAATAAGGACCTTGATTTTAGTGGACGCCTGCGATCTATTCCTAGTCAAACACACTTAGTTCCGACAAGCCGTTTGCTCATCATCAGGCCTGAGGCCACCAGTGTCAAAGACAGAGAGGGGGTAGGGGATGGAGGAATTGTGTCAGTGAAGCAAGCGAGCATTGTCTGTGGAATCTAAATTGTCCCGGCAACACATCATGCACCGTAGCATTCCGATGCGCGCTGTCTGATGCTCTGTGTGATGTTACAACACCGTGCCGTTTCAAATGACCCTCGTAGTCAGTTATTAGTTAGTAAAATTTGATCCTACAGCATACAGATATTGTCCCCCTCTTCGGACAACTTCCACCATACCAGTTTTGATAAACCGAAATATGATTAAACCCAAATAATATGTCCCGTCCCTAAAATTATGGTGCATGTTCCACTGCATAATGATGTAACCAAGTCCTCAACTTCCACAGGGTAATTCATTTCACACAAAGTTAAATTGTTGAAGGTTATACTCAAATAACAAATCAAAGGCAAAAATATGTCCCAACAGATTTTAGTACTGTGTTATTCATTCACATAGTTTTGGCTACCTAAAACAATGTAATGACTGATAAACTCATTATTGAGCTTGGTCCAAACTGGTTACCACAGAATCTCCTTTCATGTTGAAAGAATTATTGAGCCTGGAAGGAGAAACCTAATTGAAATTAATTTAATATTAATGGTACCGTACCAATGATTCTCACTACTAAACTGGGCATTGTCCAAACTAACCATTTCGCTGTCTTTTGTGACCAGTGTAATACATATATGTGTCCACTAAATGAGATTGAAAATAGTTTTTAAAAGCCTTGAAACCTGGTTGACTTTACTATCCTCAGTGACAAAGAAATGATCATTCATCTGCAATAAAATAAAAGATACATAAGGTAACCTGCTTGGTGACAGTAGTTACATAATGTACAGCATTTAAAATTATAATCATTTACCATCATACGAACACATGGGCAAAGTTCAACTCGCATGAATCGAATGTAGCCACTTGAGCATTAGGAGTGAATCTTTATGACATTGAATATCATGATGTCAAGAGTGATGTGATTATTAAGCTGTATACTGGGACTGTCACAAGAAGCTAGAAATGGAACTACAGTGACTGTGGCATAAATGGGAGCTGACTTTTAATGTCCCACCTCTTGCCTTCAGGAACAGCATTCCATCACTGACAGACAACTCACACACTGCAGTTTCCACCTTTCTCAAGCAGCTCAGTCCACACTTCAATTTCAACTACATAACACTATGTGATTTTCCTAGTAAGTCACTTCAGTAGCTTGAATGGCTTGAAGAAGCTCTGTACGTCAGTCTTTCTGTATGGTTTAACGGCCAAACAAGTGGGGAAATTCTCAGGTTGTTCCACCCACAGTTTGTGATCAACATTTTCAGTTTTCAGGAGTTCAGCCAGGTTCCTCAAGCTTTCTTCATCTTTGGCCTGGCAACAGACAAAAAAGAAAAAAATTAAAGAGAATAAATCTGGTGTTATGTGTGTAGGAGTTGAAAAAATGTAACAAGGAAAATGAATGTGTCATCCATGAATCAGAAAATTTACACAACTACACACTTTGAACTGTACAAAAACAATGCTTTCCATTTCAACCCCCCCCCCCTGTCCACAGCACAAGATATGAATTATTGACATATTTACAGATCAATATCTCAATAATTCATACAGTACTTGAGATGTGACATGAAAAAATCAGGTTCTCGTCAAATTTTTAGGATATGGATTTATTTGTATCACTGTGAATGTTATTCCTTTTTTCATTTTTCTTTCTCTGAGTGAAAAAGATTTTGTTCTACCTTATGTTGAGATATTAGACAGTGGGAGTGATCTATTGGTGCAGCTGAATTTAGTGAGAAAAAGGCCCATCATGACATTATATTCAAAATTTTGGGCTTTTACTCGATCTATTTCAGCAAATTTAACTCTGAAAGGTATTTTCAGATTGATACAGAAGGATTCTGTAAAGAAAAAAAAAATGCATTAAAAATTCATTCACTGTTGAATAATCTGTACATGATTTTGACGGACGCCTGATTTTATCATGTCGCATCTCCACATGAACAAAAATCTTTGACCAACTGAACATAATTAAAAGTTGAAGAGGTTTCAGTAATTAACATGTAATTAAGAAAACAGTAAAAAGCAATCAACATAATGTTTGAAATTGACTATAGAAGAAGTGTAATCTAAGTTGAGTAATTAATGTTGAATTCATTGAACCTAAATGTCATAGCATAAGAGAATCGATATACTTCAGCTCAAAGGGACGCTGATTCATCAGATTGATGAAGGTTAAAAGAAAAGTCAGACATCCTCCAAACTTGACTTTGGCTACAATCTTGAAGAACAGAGCCCTGACTGAACTATTCTGTTACAGGGGAGGTAATGATGTAATTAAACAACAGATATGTATGTCTATATTTTTATAAATTAAAGGTTCGAAAGGTTGCATAGCCTGTTTCAAAATGGTCTTTTTGCAATTGCGAAACAGCAATCTTACAAAATGGGGCCCACTCCAGCCAAATTTCGTATTAAGTGTTTAAGAGTGCAGATCTATATACATGATAATATCATTGCTGTCGGGCTCTAATCGTGTAATTGTGAAATGGGCAACTTCACAGGAGAAGGAAAAAAGTGTTTTGTGTTTGCCACAAGTTGTGTAGACACTTGTTATTTTGTTTTTTGGCAAAAAATATGCATTACAGTGGTAATCAAATTTGATGGAGGCATTTTGATGACTTTGGAGTGCAGATACACAATCAGCACTCACCTTTCTGTCAAACACTGACATGGTTTACCTGCATGCAATGCAGATATGCTATATGCTGGTCAGTCGCAGACCCACTTTATGCCATAAACAACTAGTTACATGGCTCACGGGGCCTATATCAGGGCTACGTTGTCATGTTTCGGAGTAGGTTTACATAGCAACGTTATGCTAATAATGTTGTTGATTGCTTGATCAGGTCTAGTGTTTAGGCTACATCTGATTTTTATCACAGCGATGCAGTTCAGTACACTACAACAATCTTAAAACAAAAAATAAATACCTGACATTCTTTTAAGGCTATTAAAATAGTCTCTCTCTCTCATTCTTTCAATTTTATTGTGGGTGTTTGTTTAGTTTATTGTTGAATTAACTTGTTTTCATTATGATCAATCCTGGCCATCTTCGTTGTTTCCTTTTTTTTCAATCCTGTACACTTAGTTGTTATTTTAAAATAAGAAGTCTTTGATCAGTGTTTTAACAAACTCTCTGCTTTGTAATTAAAGCCAATAGAAAGGCATTTAGCTGCATGTGCAATGTTATTTAGTAGCCTTTGAGCCCAGTCACACTGGTATGGATGTTTACAATAGCTGCTGAAAATTTAAAAAGCCCTTAAAATGACATAGGACAGAGTTTGTCAGCTTCATAAACATGTTACTTGTTTTGATTCACCTTTGCAGAATATTTCATAACCCTTCCATATAATCGAATTTGAAAGAGGAGAAAAAGATTGTCAGCACATGCAACTACGTTCTGAAAAGTTATGGGCTTAACCAAACTTTTAAATCAAGTTTGACTGATAAGTTGAAAGAATAGACAAAGAATAGAAAATAGTAATAAAAAAAAAAACATGGCTTTGTAAATAGACACAACAGCCATTTAACGTGACACAACTAATTACACACACAGCCATGTGGATCTATTGTCAAAAGTTCAGGATATATGTCTTAAAATTCATTGTAAGATTTTGTCTTTGTTCAGCAATAGACAAGCTGGATTTAAGACTGACAGGAAATTATAAATAGTGCTCATGTCATACTTTTCAACTTTGATACAGTGTTGAAACCTACTGCTAGTGGTTTTTACGTTGTACAGAGTGCCACCACTGTACAGAGTGCTAACTTGTTCAGTTTAAGGAATTTTGTAATCTTTCATGTGCACTTTGCCTCATTTACATTTTACTATGACAAGCAAAAGAAAGAAACATCTGGGCTGACACATAGCCAGAGATAACACCTAATGTATAATGAGATGCAGGTTGTTATAAATATAAGTGGGGTATATTTTATTGCAGGAACAAAGAGGAGTCAGTACAGGAGAGAAAAAAGGAAAGAAGAATGTGGCAAGGCAGAGCTGTTGAAAACAGAGAACACTTGACCAATGAGAGTGTTTGAACAAGTCCAATGTGTCAAAGGTTTGGAAGTTGTGCAACCTCAGCCGGTGACAGACAGATAGAACTATGTAACAGGCACAAGAGAAACTAGCCACTAGACTAGCAGATTCGTACACCGAAACTGATTAACGCATAACAATTTTATGGAGTAGCATCTGATTAAAATAATACTGACATGAGCTATGCAGAGACAAAATATCTTTCACTCAGTCAAACCATTTTTTCAATGTGGATTTGTACAATTATGGTAAACACAAAATGAACAGCAATGAACTTGCGCAGATACACGGTTAGTGCGGCAGAGATGACGGACAGGCTGTCACATGTGATTAGATCACAGCGCAGATTCAGGCATTTCTAGCTAACATTTTCACAAGATATTTACACATCCTATGTAATACAAGGTGCACTACAATTTGAGCGAAAAAAATTATCTGATCTAATTTTGCAATAACATGGTTAGAGCCTGACAGCAACGATATTGATTATCATATTGTCAGAATGTTATAAAGGTCACAAAATCAGCACTCCATTTATTAGGAAGCAATAAATCAGCTTCAACTTAAATTTGATGTTATTCTCATAGCTTTGATGGGTATTTTTCAACATTCCTCATCACAGAAAAAATCATCTTTTAACATGAAAATTAAATTTTTAAAAAAAGTCTATTTTTTAGCGCAGCATACCTGTCAAGGTAAATTTTTTTGTCTCAAAAGCTATGATTTTCGTAATATTGCTTTTGTGAAACGCTGCTACTGTCATTGGATAATCTCCTGCTTCAGCATCTTCAGATGGAAATGTGATTGAAATTTTGGAAGACAGACCATCTTCTGTTTTTAGCTTTTCCATATTAGCCATGTTCATCCATTGGTATATGAAACTGAAAGAAATAAGTAAAGAAACCTTAATTAATGTGGCTAGCTGCATGAATAAAATTCACAAAACAGTATGATCTATCTCCTTTTTTAATGTTTCAACAAGTTACTTCATCAGATGAGGATTACTTTGTGATGCCAAATCAAAATGCTTGATACAAGTACTATAGTAATTGTGGGATAGAAACAGAATATGGCATACTGACATGATTATTCTCTTAAGGTTCGTTTCATCCCAGATATAACAAGTGATTAAAAGACTTTATAGCTCTGCGAAGATAATACAATTTATGCACATAACATTCTGGCCTTTGACAAGGGTATGCTTTTCAACCTAACTAAGCTTTAATTACCACAGGTGAGCCATTTTATCATACAAATAACTCAAATTATGTAAAATCTCTGCAATAACTTTATTTTCCATACTAAGTAGAAAATCTTGATTTCCGACTGAATCTGAACTGTTTGATACTTCTGAAAAGGTACAAAGCATTATTCATTATATTTTTTACCAAGAATGAAATATCCAAGGAAGGTGTATAGTAATCATAAGACATTTTGCCACAGAAATACAATCCATTCTGGTTTGACGAAACATATGATTTTTATAATATGAAACAGTACCGGTAGTACAAATTTAATGTGAATATGGTGATGATGGGACTGATGAGTTATACTACATGAAATATATAATCACTATTGTCTGCCATACTTCTGCAATAACTCACTAATTATTTTGATTGCCATTATGTGATTGCAATTACCAAATGGTTGGCTACTTGGATAACACCCACCCCCTCATGATTTTCTGATTTTTAATAGAATAATGTATGGGTGGGGTAAATGTGTGATCACTGGAAAGTCAGTTCAATTTCCTATAGCATAATATTGGAAAGAGCCCCTATCACAAAGCAGTCTAATTAATATGATTTTCATGCACTACATCAATTATAAAGTGGTTATATCTCAATATAAATATAAATCTACACCCAAACACACTGAGTTTTTCTAATGTGTCTAAGTATGCTCTTCTGTTCAAATCAAGCAGTTTCATTCCATTATGTACTTTCCAAGTCCAGCATTTCTGATTCCATATAGATCAATTTTTTTCAGTCTTTTCTTTTTTTCAACACATTCAAATTCTCATTTTCACAAATATAATAGACAGGGATTTAAAAATGATTGCAGTCAATTCTTTGTTCAGTTCTGCATAAATCTGTTAAGTTTCAAAGCTGTATTCTAAATATATTTGCTGGTATTATTTTTCTGTTAAGATGCCATTGAAAAAGTCATTACTGAGGGAATATTGAACATCAAAAATCCCAGTGAGTGAAATCTGACAGAGATACACTGATCTCAAAATATCAAGATTTATATTTAGTTGACATTTTAGTTTAGATATTTCAGATTAAAGTATATATGTTTCAGTGTCACACATTTAAGACAAATACAACCAAATAACAAAATCATTTTAGGTCACATTTACTTTTTTCCTGGTGGCAGGATTGTCAAAGCATTGACAGGTACCAGTTCTGCTCTGAAAGTAATGGTTGAATCCAGCACAGATGTGCCTGTCATGTTCAGCTTCAGGTTATACTTCACTGCCAAAACATGAAATTATGACAAAATCTTCACTATTGCACATCTCTGATAATAAATCACTGAAGCACACCATGAAAAAAAAGCAAACAAATATACAAAAACAGAAATATACTTTTTATCTCTCATCAAACTACTGTACTGAATTGTTGTGCAAACAAAGACAAAATACACTTAGATTGGTCTCTTTGTTGTTTACTGAAGAGAACCGAATTCCTGACACAATGCAATGGTCAGCATTTAATTTCATAATTTAATACTGGGATGTAGGCTTTCTGTTTCAGATATGATTAATATCACTAAATATGTAACTACAAGAGATTCTGATTGCCAGTCTTGTTGTAATTTATTCCTGCTGATTTATATCAACATTTTTATCAAATATGTGCCCAATTTACATTCAAAACAGAAAGGAAACAACAAAATATGTTCAGCAAATCATGTGCCTTTGTACTAAGCATTCATGCACATTTCAAAATGAATAAAAATAGGCTCTATTTTTTTCTAACAAGAAACATAAACAAAAAAAAAATTGTAAAAATACAGTAAAGCTGGTGATCAAATAAATATTTTCTTATCAGTCCACTTCTCTTTAGTAAGTTCAGTTTGGTGATTGTAAGGTTAATTAATTCCACATACATGTTCTAAAATTAAAAATAAAATCATTATTATAATTATACTTTCACAAAATCCTAAAATTAATGCTGTCTTCCTTGTGTTTTGCCCAATACTTAGAGTTCTGTAGTCATATAAAATGCTTGATGCTTAATGTCAGAAAAAAAAAATGCATAGCTGGGGGTGAAAACAAGGAGTCTCACGGCTGTTTTTAATTTTATTACTATTTTTTTTTTTTTTTTTGCTATAATCTTTTTACTGTCAAATCATTTGTACTATACAAGAATCTTCCCAGTTATTTTTCCCAAAACCAAACCCAACTTCCTAGAGTTCTTTGTAAACAACAGCTGATATTCGGACACGTACCTTCTGACGCAGGAGCCACAGTGGAGTTTGTAATAAGTGTCAGTGTTGGTTTTGGTGTGGTAAGTGATGTAGGAAGTTTAGTTGTTGTGACTGACACCGTCTCTAGGGACCCATCACCTCCAACACTTCTCATGAACAGGCTCAGCAAAAACAATGCCCAAACACTGGGCATGTCTACATGCTGCACATTCATAACTGTGTCGTTCTGTGAGATGACTATCACATCATCATTTCAGACTATCTGTTAAAAAAAAAAGTAAAATAAAAATTGTAAGAACAGAACAATCCTGTACTGTTAGCTCTATCAGCTTGATTTCAAAGATGAACCAGGTGAGTGAGGAGACTCCATAGCTAATAACATTCAAGGTAAAAATATAGTTTTAAATATAGTTTTATAAAATGGACAAATTTATGGCTGTGGTGCCTCAACATACCCTCAGTATGAGGGAGATCTGTATGAAAATTTTATCACAACTCCACTCTTCATTCTGCTGTGTTTACTTATAACTTAAACCTACCTTATAACTTAAACCTACCTATACAAATTCTAATCATGCCTACAAAGTCATACTCAAACTTAAACAGATTTTTGGGCTGCATAATGGATATATTATTCTATTCCATTTCCCTTGAAGTATTTAAAAAATATTATCCGCTTCACTCAAGTGACAAGAGATGACTTTTTAACATTTGATGTACAACATTATTGTGATGGGTGTAAGTTAGATTATTGAATTTTATTTTTTCTTCATATTTACTTAAAAAGTTCTATTTAGTGATTTTTTTTATCTCCAATGCAAAGCAAATGCTAAAATTTTAAGGGAAGCATGTCCAATTTTAAAATCTAAGTACAATACAAATTCTAATCATGCCTACAAAGTCATACTCAAACTTAAAACCTAATCTGGCATTTTTGTCCAATATTCAAAAAGTGTTGAAATTGATTCTTCTATTTTTCACTGAGTATCACTGAAGTACCAGAATCATATGTTTTTTTCTTCAAATAATCATACCAGTTAGGCAGGTGGTATAATCGAAAAAATATTGGCATTTTCTAAATCAGGGTTTCAAAATCAATTAAGTCTATAAGTAAACAGCCCCTTAATAGTTAAAGTATTGTTTGTTTGTTTGTTTTTTTTTTTTTAAAGACAGCAAATAATAGATTTGCAAAAATGACGTGTAATAAGATCCACTGTGCATTCCACCCCCTTGTTGCCTCTTTTGCCGCAATGCACGTCTCACCTTGAACACAGTATACCATTACCCTGGACTCAGAGGTGAAAATGTTGGTGTGGATGTCGGGCATTGACTGGCAGCAGCTTCACCAGTTAATTAACTTTAAAGTTGAAGTTCCAACTAATGGTGTGAGGCCTTTTACATCTAAGCCTACTTTATGAGAATTTTCTTGACCACCAATACTACCATTTGCCTCTCTTATGTTCAATCGTTTTTGTATCCTTGGTAGGGTTCTGCCTGAGTCAAGTTGCTCAAATGTAACCAGGAACTAGACTAGCCTAGATCAAGGACATTATTCAATAATTCATTCTTAGTTTAATGGAAGTTATAAAAGTTCGTTGCCAATTACTCGAACGAAAAATGGGCAGTGAATCTTCATCTGTTAGATCTATACCTTCATCTAGATTTTTAGAAACTGCTATGGTCATTGTGAAAATGTTCAATCAACCGTAAGACTATGTTAGTATGTTTGACTAACTTTCGAACGCAGGTTTGTCTTCATGTTATGATCTTATGATTGCATGTCTTGGAGACATATAGTAGATCTAGATCTAGATCTAGTTCTAGATTCTAGTCTAGATACAGCCACATCTAGAGCTTGTAACTTTGTTATAGTCGTCAGGTAAAAACAAGAAATAATAGTAAAGGTAATCAACTTTTAACAAACCAATTAATGCCCTCGATTTCTCGGAGAAATCAGATGTACACAAAACAATGGCTCAACCAATGTAACTTCGGTGTTTATCAACAGTCACGAGCGATGAACTAATCACGTGATGAGGATAGACTAGTAACCACTGCAAACTTGCAAACAGGGGAGTTTACTGTGGAAATGTGACGTCCAAAGAGGTTGATGACGTCTGTCAGATGGAGCCACAGACATAACATTATAACATTATAGTGTTATGTCTCTGGATTAGACAGACTTCATTTTCCGCACTTCCGCACAGTTGAAATTATATAGTTATAATCTACACCACAAAAGCATCAGTAGATCAAAATATGGGAGACTATATTCACGTATTTATTTTCTTTGCTTACATCGAAAGCACTGTTTCATACAATAACAATATAAAATAAATTTACCTGATCGCGGTAAATATTAATTTCTCCTATACAGCAACTACAATCCAATGAAAAGATATTGTAAGTTTGACTGGGCTGATTAAAAACAAATGCATTGTAAATTGTAAACAGAATTCATGCTAGACGGAGACCAGCGTGCTGCTAGACACTGGCTGGATATAAACTAGGGGACACATTTGGATAACAAAGACATGATGGCGTCAGATGTAAGCAATAACAATGTGGAGCCTATTCGATAGGCTTCCAAATGAGTGGTGTAATATGTGAGCGTTTTAATTAGACTGAATTTATCAAATCACTTCAGTGATTTAGACTGTGATAAAGTAAGTTTACTTTAAAACGAAATCAGACACATACATGTAAAGTAAATTGATAGGCCTACCGCTCATGTCCACATGAGAGGTGTAGCTTTCACATTTGTTTTAACATTTTCATCATCATAAGGAAACCATTTTTATTTTCAGATGATACAAAAAATGCCCCCCCCCTTTTTTTTTTTCAAGCCTTTCAATCCTGAGAAAGCAGAATTATCTCGGAATTTTAAAGATATTGCGTGTTTTTGTTAAGGATTTTTTTTTTTTTTTTTGTGGGTAGAAATATCAAGAAACAAAATGATATAACTCTCCATAAATCATGGGGATACAAGCAATAAGTCGTCACGAGAGAAAGAAAGAAACATTCAGAAGTGTTTTTCATGGGGAAAAGGGAGGGGGAGAGGGTAATTCCAAACGGATATATAGGACCCATGGTATAAACAAATTGAACATAAATCAATAGCCGTTCTTTGCAACAGATGTATATATGTGTGCTCGTGTTGTGTTCCATCGGAAATAGCTCTTAATTTCATCTTTTACACTATTCATTATTTTCGTTCTGACAAATCCAGTAGTCCTAGGCCATAAACTTTTCTAGCGCCATGGCCTAGACCTAGGCGTCCCTGCCTAGACGTAATTAGGCGTTGGCTACTCGGCGAAAGGCTCACATTATGAGGTCGCGGATTCGAGTCTCGGTCGGGGATGGGAAGATTCGAAAATTAGAGCCTGCACTTTTTTTTTTTTAGTAACTCAAGTAGGGGGACGCAGTGGCTCAATGGGTATGGCGTCTGCTCATGAAGCGGCCGGGATCGACTCCCGGGTTCTGCATCGGGGGATCGAAGATCGAAAACCCCCGTACCTGGCTTCCTGAGGGTAGGGAAGCCCGACGTCTAGCCTTCTCGGATAAGGGCGAATATAGTTCGGAGGTCCCGTATGTACGTTACGCACGTTAAAGGACCTTTGGCAATTCAAAAGCGATGGAAGAGTAGGCCTAGGCCTGGGTGCCGCTGTCCTGGCAAAATTTCCAAATTTCAAATTTCTACCCACAAAAATTCTCAGCAAAAATTGACAGCTTCTAAAAGCCGAGATAATCCTAACTCCTATGATTGAAGGGCTTACGAAAAACAAAAACAGTAACTCAACGGTTCCCTGACTTCCTATGGGTAGGGAAATCCGAAGTCTAGCATTCTCGGACGAGGGCAAATGTATTTTGGACGTTCCGCGTGTACGTTACGCACGTGCAGAACTCATGGCAGTCAAAAATCGATGAAGAGTTAGCGGAGTGTCTGGGCAAAATTTCCAAATTCTAATTCACACACACACACACACACACACAAAAAGAAAAGACATTGAAAGCCGAGAAAATCATATTTTCATAGGATTGAAAGGCTTGAAAAAAAAAAAAAAAGCACGTTGCTTTTAGTTTAAATGTTATTCATTTAGGACTACCTCGCATTAACGCTTGAATACTATCAAAGACAAAAACTTCTGCAACGTTCAGTCATCTCAACAGCTTTCGTCACGGCGTTAGCAAACTTCAAAGACCATAATATTCGTTCGCTTACTTTCCATGGCAATACAGCTTTTTATTTGTATGCCCGATACAACTTTTTAATGTGACAGACCAACATGTCAGCCTCCCAGTGGGAAATTGAAGATGAAGAAATCTAAACCTATAAATCGTAAAACTAAAACATATTTAGAGTTCGATGAGAAAGCTCGCCAGTAAGTTGATTGTAATGGTATCTCATGTGATAAGGAACAGTTTTTGCTGGTAACTTTCAGTCGGCTCGGATCTTGGGCCATGTGTGGTCTACACTAGATCTACACCGTGCATGGCATGGTTGCTAGGTAGATTCTACTAGATCTAGTTAGAGTCCAAACAGAGTGAACCCGTCGCCAGCACGTTGCCAACCCGTCACCTGGCCGTCACCTGGCCGTCACCTGCCCGTTCCCGGACCGTCGCCTTTCCAGTGCCAGGAAACGGGCCGTTGCTCGAACGGT
>JBCAUA010388999.1:0-18249 GCA_038406235.1 Peronia verruculata | reverse complement strand
ATGAAGTGGAACTCACAGAGGCGATCAAAGAGCGATGGCCTGATATTTCAGTCGTCGCATCCCATCAGATCACGCGTGAATGGCGAGAGTATGAGCGCACAAATACAGCGGCCCTATGCGCTTACGTTCAGCCGACTGCCAAGGATTATCTCCAAAAAATGGAGGACCGTTTAACCGAGGCAGGCTTTGATGGATCATTCTATGTCATGCAATCGAACGGGGGCATTGATACAGTTGATGCCGCTTTTATTATTTTGTAATTAATTTTCTTTCCTTTTGTTATTATTTTTATATGTATAGTTTTCCAGTTTTCTTTTTCCTTCTTCTTTTTCTTCTTTTACTTTATTGTTTTCTTTGTATTTACTTTTTTTTTTTATTTGATAATTTCCTTGCCATTTTTATTAATAAAAGCTTTTTTGTTTGCTTGTTTGTTTGTTTTGTTGTTGTCGTTGTTTGTTTATCCCCAGCCATTAAAAGAAAAGAGAGAGAGAGATTGGGGGGGGGGGGCGGATATGTTGTTTTTTGTTTGAAATATTTAAAACAAAAACACCAAAGACAGACTCAATCAAACAAACGAACAAAAAAGAACAAAACAAAACAAAACTGTGCAAAGTTTATGATGTGATGAAAATGTTTTCTTCTTCCATCCTGAGAATTTTGTTTTAAGTTCAAGTTTTTTTGTTTTTTTTCTAATATTAGTTTTTTTTTTTTTTTTTGAGTTTGGTCACCTCCTTGTTTGTGTGTCCTTTTTTATCATATTGTTGCTTTTCCCTTCCTTGTTTTGTCCTTTTCATCGACCTTCTTTCCACCAGGATCCCGCCTTAACTGAAATCGGATAAACAGTGATTCTCAACCCTTTGTATCGGGTTACCCTGTGACTTTTCTTTTCTTGTTCTTGTTGTTATTGTTGTTGTTGTTGTTGTTGTTCTTCTTCTTCTTCTTCTTCTTCTCCTCCTCCTCCTTTTTCTTCTTCTTCTTCTTCTTAAAAAAAAAAAAAAAAATCAGACTCTAATACTATGCATGTAGTCTTTCAGTGCTATGAAAGTAAAAGTGTCTCGGATTTAGTTGCGTACCGGGTTTTGCGGGAAGAATTTTAGTGACTAAAAATGTGGAAGATAAAAAAAAATTTGCCGGGCCAGCGATGTCTCCGCCTATTGTTTGACCTTGGGAGTTCTTTATGGTTGATATGGAGCCCCAAATACACCTATATTCACTCGTTATCCGAAGAAGCCAGACGTCACCAGAGGCCGCGACCCGGGCATACAAGTAAGTTCTCCCACGTGCAGGCGGTAGGGAAACCCGACTTTAGCCTTCAAGGATAAAGGCGAATGTATTTGGGAGGTCCCGTGTGTACCTTACGCACGATTAAGAACCCTTGGCTGTTCAAAATCGGTGAAAATTAAGAGTAGGCGGAGTGCCGTTGTCCGGGCAAAATTTTGAAATTACAAATTCCCAGCCACAAATATTATCATATAAAAAAAAAAAGCCTTTTAAAGCCGAGATAATGCTTTTTTTTTTCTTTTTTCTACGATTGAAAAGCTTTAGAAAAAAAAAAAGCAAAAAAAAAAAAGCAGCAGGCGGTGAAAGGCCCCTTCGGTAGGACGTCTCTCATGGAATGCCATTCTCATCTTTCCAGGGGTAACATCTCCTCTCTCTCCCCCCTCGTCTCTGTTTTCTGTCCCGCCCTTTTTTTTTTTTTTTTAAACCACTTGAACAGCCTCTTTGGCGTGTAAACGTATCTTGCCGTGTTTGGCACAATATAGCCGTGATCGTATCAGTCGCGCTTCCCAACCCATGAAAGCACGGGGTATTTGAGTCACAAACAGGCAGATTTTAGTCCTCTCCCAGCTCTTTATTTTGTAGGATCTGAACGCACAGCATGTTTTTGTTTTTTTTTCCACACAACCATCGAGAGTGTGTGCCTATCCTGTCCCTCGATAACTTGTCAACTTTCGAGGACATTCGTTTGTTTTTCCTAAGCCTTTCAGTCCGATCAAAGTAGGATTATATCGGCTTTAAACCGCTGTGGTTTTTAGTGTTTTTTTTTTTTTTTGTGGAGAATTTTTGTCTTTAGAAATTTGAAAGTTTTGCCAGGACAACGGCACTCTGCCTACTCTTTATCGATTTTGAACTGCCAAGGGTTCATTAATGTGCGTAACGTATACACGGACTTCCGAAATGTATTAAATATTTTGCTCTTATCCAAGAGGGCTAGACATCGGGCTTCCCTATCAAGAGGAAGCCGGGGGACCCTCTTGAGTTGTGCAGATTTCGATTTTTGTGTCCTTCCATCCCTCAGTGGCAGGACTCGCGAGTCGAGCCCACAGAGTCACGACGTGTTGTTTTCCCCACGGAGCAGCTGAAGCTAAACCACATAGCCATGGCGACCCCCCCCCCCCTCCACACATGTCTCCCACGTATGTGAATACACCCGAACAGTTTTCAGTAATCAAGTAAATGTTACGGTAATGCTACGTTTTTCAATGGGAAAAGCTAGTTCGCAAATTTGCTCGCTAGGTGCAGGCAGTTTATCATCTGTTGCTGTAGTCACACCGGCTGAGAACCGCTGAAGTAATTTGCTCTCATGAAAAACGGCGATAGTTATAGGAATTGCCCTTCCATCAGTGACCGTCATAGCGGGATCCACTTAATTTTTCTGCTATAATCAATCAATAGAGATGTTTTTAAATGCTCCGAACCAACTCGTATGAATAAATGGATAGAGGGAGGGAGTTAAACGGATGAATGGATGGATGGGTGGATGGATGGATGGATGGATGGACTGATGGACAGTTTGGACGATCGGATGGATGGACGGACAAACCGCGGGGAGGGGGGGGACGGACTGACGAATGGATGGATTGATGGACGGATGAAAAAAAAAATACAAAAAACCACTAGCTCTAACTGTTGATGTTTCTTCTCGACCAAAACAGACACGCTGAGCGAGGTCACGCCCGGTTGATGCCCCGCCCGAGTGTTCGTGCTATAAAAAGTAGCCCTGATTCCGCCTGTTTATGGTCCCAGGGCGCGTGCCACGAATCGGTCTCCTCGTAGTTGTGACGCTCATCTCATATACCCCCCCACCTTCACACACACACACACACACACACACACACACACACACACAAACACACACACACACACATGCTCGAGCGCACCACACTCACACACTTACACACACACACTGTGAAAGACAAACACGACATACACCCACCCACACATGCACACAGAGCCCTACTTTTTTTTTTTCTTTGTTCGCTGGTAGAAGTAGGACAGGCAAGAAGTGGGCAAAAGTACTATAATGGTATCGATGTTTAGGTACACTACAGGAGACTCAGTCAGAGCAGATGCATAGAATTTTAACCCTGTCGGTGTCAAAAAGAAACCAGTTGGATTAAATAGTGCACCCATGCGTAATCTGTGCCGTGATCGAATTACTTAACACTTTGAAAACCACTATAAGTTCTTCATGAGAGATTTGGCACAAATGTCGTGTGTATATCATTAGAGGTCCTCTGGTGTCGTGGAGAGGGAAGCGGGACGTGTAGATGTAGATCTAGTTCTTTGAGATAACATTATTTCTGGGTTAGCTTTGGGGCATAATATTTGTGGGGAAAGGGTTTGGGGGTATTGATCAAACTAATAACACATTTTAAATGGGAAACCCATATCCTTGCGATGAAAAGGCTCTTTAAATACTTAGAAAAAGGCATTTTTTCTTTTGATTTTTTTTTTCCCTGAAATTAGTTGGCATGGCTTGATTGGTGTACTGTATATGGTGGCTTTTTTCTATATTAATCAGTAGTTAACGGGAAAGTGCAGTAACTGCAAATTATAACGGTCAGCATTGGAACAGTGGGCAAGTCGTGAATAATTTGACATTTATAAGTTACATAAACCTATCATTTCTTTGTTTGTTTGTGCGTCCTCTCTGTGGAACTGTATGGATCTGTTGTTGCTGTCGTGTTGGGATTTAACGACACATCAGCACGATCACGGCTATAATGTGCCAGGCGCGGTAAGATACGTTTACACGTCAAGAAGGAGAGAGGAAAGAAAGCGGGACAGAAGACTGGAACAAGGAGAGAGAGAGAGAGAGAGAGATGTCTCCCCTGGAATGTCGAAGATGGCACTCCATGGCGGGCTTACACCGCCTGCAGTTGAGAGCAGAGAACCTATTAAATTGCAAACTCCGGGCCTCTGCATGTATGGATCTGAATTTACTGCGTGCTAGATGGATGGAAAGAACTCTATTTGTTGAATCTGATGATTTCTAATCATAGAGATGACGAAGACTGTTCAAAGTCTTCCCCCATTATAGAGATGACGGAAATTACAGTTTTGCTTTGTTAGGGTTCAGCAATAGATAAATGGAGGTGCAGCCACTGGCAATGATAATAATAATAATAATAAAATAAAATTTTAAAAAAAGGAAAGAAAAGAAAAGAAAAAATTAAATTAAATTAAATTTATATAAAAAAAAAAAAAAAAATCAACCACGAGATGTTGCACGCAGAAATCGTTTGTGATGATTCCGATTGTTTCAGTTATATAGATGATTGTTAGTGATGACAGATTTTATTCAGAGTTGATCAATAGTAAGGGGGTGAAGACGTAGAATATTGAGTTAAAAGGAAAAAAAAAAAAAAATGAAGTATGAGATAATCCTGATAGTGATAGAGATGACGAGCGCTGCAATGTGGTTTACGTATCACACTTCACAAATTTAGTACTGGAGGTTGAAGGGCTAACAAACGCCTGAACCGCAACTTCGCAAACAGAGAAGAAGACGATAAAGGCTATTGAAAATAATAATGATGAGAACAAGTGTGAGCACAAATATTTTGACGGCTCCTATGGATTCTAATTATACACTAACTTGTAGACACTTGAGAATTCACCAGTAGAAAAATGAAGATATTGGCAGTTATTGAAGAAATCAAAGATGTATACAACACTAGCAGCAACAATAATAATGGCAGTTACAGCAGTAACAACAACAACAACAACAGTAACAACAATAGCAGCACTAGCATAACAACAACAACAGTAATAATGCCAGCAACAGCAACAGCAGTAACAACAACAGCAGTTTTAGCTGTAACAACAGCAATGATAATAATAAGAAGAGTGGCAATGACAGCAGCGGCAGCGACAACAACAACAACAACGACACCAGTATCAGCATCAACAATAATAACAGTAAAATCAACAACAACAACAACAACGGCATCAACATCAGCAGCAGCAACAACAACAACAGCAACAATCGGGGTTACAACAACAACGGTATCAACAGCGGCAGCAACAAAACAACAACAACAGCGGTAGCAACAACAGCAGCGACAACAACAAACAGAAGCTTGTTGGAACACAACGCAGTTAATGATTCCAGGTCGTAAACCCTTGTGATTCGAGTTGTTTCCCAATATTATGTTTAGTTATTTAACTCCCCGTCTGAAAAGTCGGGCAAGTCAAGGAGTTGTTAGATTATCACTGTGAAATAGAACACTGCTCGGGTCAGACGAAAGAGGTCTAGGGGCTCGTGACTTGTGCGCTAATCTGTCTATCTGTCTCTCACACTTCACTTTGTCGGCCCCCTCTTTTTGTCTGTCTGTTTGTCTGTATGTCTGTCTGCCTGTTTTGTCTGTCAACTTGTTTCCTTTTGTATCATCTGTCTTGTCTCAATGGCTTGCAATTTGTGTATCTGGTTTTCCGTTTGTCCGTCTGATTTGTATTTATGTCTGTTTTTCTACCTGTCTGTTGTCTTTATGTCTGCCGTTTTGTCTGTCTGTCCGCCCGTCCACCTACTTCCCTGCCTGACAGATTTACAGTAGGACTTGAAACGAAACAATTTGCAACCAAAAAAGAGCCAGAAACTCTTTTTTTTTTTTTTTTAAATTCCAGATACTAACAGTCCCCCCCCCCCCAATGATATTTATCTCTGTCTGAAGTGTGCAAACACCGAAAGGTACTTGAAATAACAATTTTGAGTTTTGAACAATTGTGAATCTGGCATTTACGGTCTTTTGTTGGAAAATGTGGAGATGTCTCACTATAGTAAACCTCAAGTGATGGGAGCGCTCCCGATAATGAGGATGTGACTAGGCGGAGCAGGGCTATCCTTCAAATCTCACCGGCTGAAGTCTAATGCCACATAATCCTAAATAACACCCTCTGATAACACTGGAGAAAACCCCCCGTCTAGAATGGACTCGTCCGACAAAGAGGAAGCTTAAAAACGCACACAGCAGGCGCCAAAGTTGGCGGAAGTTTTTTGCCATTCAGCGCTTTTATTTTCTGTTAGAGAGAAGGGCGATTTATCGGGGGAAAAAAAAAAAAAAACCTCTGACACTTCCGCGAATAGTTCATTGACACTCCCAGCCAGCCAGCAGACTGGGCCAGTCCATTTTAGCCAAGCCCAGGGAGGGTACGCGGGGTCATAGGACTCCGCCGGCTAGCCGGGCCTATGACACACACGAACTGTTGACCTTTGCGCACCCCTTTTGCACTTCAGCGTCGACTTCACGCCGTAACCCTGCACTCTAAGCGCACTCTAAGCGGACGCGTGTACAGCAAACGCACCTCTCATGCTGCGGACATGTGAACTGGCCTTTGACAACCCCCCATCCTCCACTTTCTGTTTGAACCTCACCCCACCTTTTTTTTTTTTTTCAGTAAGGCAGCGGGATTGTCTTTCTTCGCTGATAAACTCGACAGTGTATATTTTGCTCTAGATTTATAATACTACCATGTATCAGGAGCGAAATTGCCTTACTTTGGCAAGCTGGGGAAAGTCAGTTGAGATAAAAAAAAATGGATGAATACAAAGAAGCTGTTTATTTGTTTCCAGTTCACGATTCTTTGGGCCAAGGAAAAATCCTCGATCTGTATATCTTGCTGATTGATTGAAAATGTCTGCTCAAAATGTAGCGTGTTTGTAAGATAATAATAGACCTTATTTCGATGGCATCGTAAAGTGTTTTACTTAACTCTTTCCACCTTTTCTTGTTCATGTTCCTAGATCCTCTTTGTTCTATGTCTTTGTTTTCCTCGTCCCATTTTGTCTTCCTTTTTTTCTTCTTCTTTCTTCTTCTTCTTCTTTCATTGTCCTCTTATTTGCTTTCTTCTTCTTTTTCTTTTTCTTATTTTTATTTGTCTCCTTCCCCTTCTTCGCCTTCCAAACCTAAGAAAGTAGGATTATCTCGGCTTTTTTTAGAAGTCGCTATTTTTTTTTTTTTTTGCTGAGAAATTTTGTGGATAGAAATTTGGAATTTCGAAATTTTGAAAGAAACAGCGGCACTCAGGCCTACTCTTCTATCGATTTTGAACTGACACGGGTTCTTTAACGTGCGTAATGTACACACGGGACGTCCGAATATATTCGTCTTTATTCGAGAAGGCTAGACGTCGGGCTTCCCTACCCAGAGGAAGCCAGGGGCCCGTTGAGTCACTGAAAAATGCAGGTCTTTGGATCTTCCATGTCCTTCCATCCCCCGATGACAGGACCCGCGAGTCGTGCAGAACCCTCAACCTCATCGACGTGAGTTGTTTTCACCTTCTGAAGCTGACGCAGAACCACAGAGCCACTGCGCCCCCCCCCCTTTTTTTGTGTTTGTTTTGTTTTCATGCTTGTTATCTTCTTTAAAACTAATATCATGAGTATAACGCTGTTCGTGTGCTCCACCCTTAAGTTAATGAGATCGGGCCGACCTGACCTAAGAGAATCATCGATTTACTATAACATGTAGTGTGTTTTTGCACACGTTACTCACGATTTAGATAACAACTAGCTGGGTCCCCACGGCCTCCGTAGGGTTTTTCAAATATATAGTCCTGCGACTTAAATTTTTTGGCCAGCATAAATGCGCACCTCGATGCTGATATTTTGGTTCATTAAACTGAATATCACCCAAACAAAACGTGTTTTGAAAGCGTCATGTCTGTCCCGCACGGAAGTGATGGAGGACAAAATGAATGATAGTTCGGCATTAAAAAAATAACTTAAAACAACTCTGTAAATTCAATCAAAATAAAGAGCAGTCTATACGCAGTTGGGTATCAGTTGCCCACCTTTGTAATGTTTTTGAATTATAAATGCCTGCCGATTCCGACTTTATTGGACCATAAGATGAGTGCCACGCCCCCTGATGTAGATAACATTTACATTGCCTATGACGTATGCGGCTGATTGCGTCATCCGGCTCCCTCTCTGCCCCCCCCCCCCAAACCCCTCCTCCACATACTCACCGACACTCATACCTGTGCCTACCTGCGGAGCCGTGGGACTGACAGATAACAACCAGGGCAACAATATTTAGTGACCCACTTTTCGTTCTTTCTCTAATTTGTTTCCCCCCCCCCCTTTTTTTTCTTTAACACCGTCCGGTTGATAAGGGCGAGTCCAAAATAAGGTGGGTTAGAGGAATCCAGGATGCCTGTTTGTAGTAAGGTCGGAAGAGTTCATTCTTTCATCAATGAGGGTTTTTTTTTTTTTTTTGTCGTTATTTTTTAAAAATTTCTTTTTCTGTCTGTCCTATAGCCTACATTGTCCTTTATTGGTGTCGTACTTTCGGGCTATCTGATCATCTCTTGCGCTCGTTACCATTTTTTTGTCTTATCTTTCTCATCTCTTACTTTTAATTCATTTCTCTGTTAGTTTATTATTATTTTCTTTTTTTTTTTTTTCTCACTCTAGTCCGCCTTCTTCTCCAAGTCTCCTCTTTCTTTCTTTTTTTCTCTCTCACTCTCTTCTTTCTCTCCTATCAATATCTTTATTTATTCACCCTTTTTTTTTCTCTCACTCATACTTTTTGTTGTACATGTATCAGTTTTAATGTGCATTTTTTTATCATTCTTCCTTTCTTTCTTTTTTGTTCGTGTTGTTTTACTCTCCTCAGTGTCTTTGTTTGCTTCTTTCTTTCTTTTTCTTTCTTTCTTTCTTTCTTTCTTTCTTTCTTCTGTGCATTCTTTCTTACCGTCGTTCTCTCTTTCCTTCTCTCATTCTGTCCTTCTTTCTTTCAGTCTTTGTTACCGGTCTTTCATTGTTTCTTTCTTTCTGTCTTCCCTTCTCTTTCTCTCTTTCTTTCCTTCTCTTTTTTTACTTTCTTTTGTTACAATGTCCTGTTAGCAAAACTTTTTGTCTTTTCTACACCCCCCCCCCGACCTTTACCTCTGTTACCTCACCTCTTTCCTCGATCGACTTTCTCTCCATCTTCCTATTTTTGTTTAAAATTTTTTTTCTCTTCACTGTTTCGAGCTTTTCTTGAAGCTGTTATTTGTTTTGACGCACCATAGTACAGACGTTTGCGAAATGGCAGTGGGAATTTGTTTATTTTCATTTTCACCTTTAGCTTGTCAGAAAACTTTAAGAGTTGATACATTGATCTTTGGTTTGTCAAGAACCGAGAGATTTTACATTCGTTTGACAGACATACGTTGAAGGACCGAGAGATTGTACATTAGTTTGACAGATTTACGTCGAAGAACCGAGAGATTTTACATTCGTTTGACAGACTTACGTTGAAGAACCGAGAGATTTTACATTAGTTGTTAGACTTACGTTTAAAGACCGAGAGATTTTACTTTAGTCTGTCAGACTTACGTTGAAGAACCGAGAGATTTTATATTAGTTTGCCAGACTTACGTTTAAGGACCGAGAGATTTTACTTTAGTTTGTGAGACTTACGTTGAAGGACCAAGACATTTTACATTAGTTTGCCAGACTTACGTTGAAAAACCGAGAGATTTTACATTGATTTGCCAGACTTACGTTGAAAAGCCAACATTTTTTTTATCCCTTAGTATATCAGACACTTCTCAGAATTGCTGTGAAGAATCAACAAATTTATAGCTAATAAAAAACTGCTTTAGAAAGCCAACAAATTTACGCCCTTAATTTGAGAAGCCAACACGTTTAAACCATAGTTTGTCAGAAACTGCGTCGGAAAGTCGAGAACCTTTTGAGCGACAAGACCAAAAAATCAATTAGATGTACTCTGGAGAATCGAGATTTATTTACAATAACAATTTTGTCTGTAATTTCCTAAGATCAGGGGCTGCTTTCAAGACAAAATGATAGATAAATCTAGTCCATAGTTTAGTCTCAGCCTTCCTTACTGTGAGATCTTTTATGCTGAGTGTATGCTGGCGGCCATTAAAAAAAAAAAAAGGCTGTGCTCTAGAGTTACTTGCGTAAAAAAAAAAAAAAAAGCAAAATGCTTAAGTGTTGACATACTTGAGATGTCATTCCTAGCAGTCGATCAGTTCTGTGAGATGTACGAGGTTAAGGATTAATTCTATTAGATAGATTAGTTATTTTTTTTTCTCCGAAACATATCAAGTTTCTTCTTTTTTCTTTTGTTTGTTGTTTTCTTTCTTTTCCATTCTTTCTCTCTTTTTTTTCGCTCTTTCTTTCTTTCTTTCGTTTTTTCTTCTTTCTTTCTTTTTTCTTTCTTTCGTTCTTTTTCTTTCGTTCCTTTTTCTTTATTTCTGTCGCTTTCTTTCTTTCTTTCTTTCTTTTCTTTTCTTTTCTTTCTTTCTTTCTTTCTTTCTCTCTTTCTCTTTCTAAAAGGTGATATTCACATACAGGGATTTCAGCTCTGTGTTTCACACAATTTCTGTTGTCAGCTGAAAGGTCAAAAGTCGAGCACCATATCTGTAGGATGTCCTTAACGTTCATCTCCCGCTCTCTCTCTCTCTCTCTCTCTCTCTCTCTCTCTTCCCCCGTATTCACCCACACACCCTCAAGGACTTCCCGGAATGTGGGTGTTATCACGGAGCTGAATAGAGATTCGATCTAGTGCTAGCTTGCGTAGGCTTGTTAATTTTGTTTGTTTGTTTGTGTTGGGGCTTAACGGCACATCAGCACGATCATAACGGCTGTACTGTGCCTAAGACGGAGGGTACATTTACACGGTAATAACAGACAACAGGTTCAAAAGTTATAAAATGACATCTGAATGTGTATATAAATTTGGGTTATTGCATAGGCTTGAAGCGGAGAAATTGTCAATAGCTTATCTTGTCCTTTATAAATGAAACTTTTTTTGTGTGTGTGCAAAGGTCATTAATTTTGATATTATCAGAAACGAAATATCAAAGTAAAGTAACTCCGATTCGCTTGAAGCGAAGTAATTGTCAAAAGCTTTGGTTTATCCTTCATAAATGAAGCATGTTTTCCCCAAAGGCCATTAATTTTGACACAATTATCAAAAACGAAATATCAAAATATCTCCGATTCGCTGGAAGCGGAAAAAAAAATGTCAATAACTTTGGCTTGCATTTTTTTTTCCAAAGGTCATTAATTTTTACACCATTATCAAAAACGAAATATCAAAATATATCCGATTCGCTATCAAACAGAAATATCCGGTCGGGAATAGTTGATGATGATTAGTTATGGTATAGGCATGCGTTTGTTGTTACGACCTGCTTTGGCCAGGACAAATTATATTCACACCGATGGCTAGAAAACTAAATGTAAGTGTGTGGCAAAGTCACTCATGCCAATAGCTGCTCATGCTACTTAAACGAACGACTTGAACGAGATCTATCCATTTCAGCACTTGGGATCTAAGTGCATGGCCAATCTAACTGCTTCTACCATTATTTACACCTTTCTGTGTCGATGCAGTTGACACGTATTTATTATTAAGATTTAGATCTTGTTCGTTCTAGGATATAAGTAGATATTGGCTTAAAACTTTGACTGTAAAATATAGGGCTATTGCTATGTTGTTCTTGATTAAAAATGTTATTGCAATAGAGTTCTGTTTGTCTTGCTTGTAGATAGCAAAACTCATGCATTCCCGAATATGCCTTTAGGAAAAAGGAAAAACAAAAGCTGAAGCAAATTTGCTTTTTATCTAGGATCTGTGGAAGTAATAACGCAGGTGGGTGGACGGATGGATTGATGGGTATATGGGTGGATGGATGAATGGATGGACGGACAGAAGGACATGTGGACGAACGGATGAATGTACAGAGAAGTAGACAGGCGGACGAACAGATGGATAGATGGAAGGATGGATAAATGGACGGGAAAACGAATGAAATGCTTTGGCAATGGTTATTTGATATTGAACAATGCAAAGATTATTGTGTGCCATGAATGGATGATAATAATAAGATGTGCGGGAACTGGCTCAGTTCGTGAAAATAATGTGAGCATTCATTTGGGAGAAATTCCACTCTCGTATTCATGACCACATTCAACAACATTCGATGTTTTCTCTGTCCTGTAATGAGTGCACTTACTTGCACTAGACAACCCAGATTGTTTCAGCTTGGGAGTCGGCACCCCACAGGCTGTAACGGCACCTCACAAAGCCCCGTGCTGGGGGGGAAAACCCACTCCTTGACGGCCCACGCCGGCAGACTTTCCCCTGAATCACAGACTGTGCCCTGAATGCACCTGCATCACTCGCTGCTCACGCACGCATACAAAACACTAGTGCAAAGCGCCTGACCTGCCAGCACTCGCAAACTCTTTCCATCACTTTAGTGTGGGCCTGCATCGCTTGGGGAGCAACTAACTCCTCAGTACTGCGGTGAAAAGTCTTTGCTCCCAAATTTTCTGTTTTGAGTATATATATTGTCTTATGGGGAAGAGGGATAAGGAAGAGTGTACAGACCTTTATGTCGGCTATGTGTGTTGTAGATATTATAATTTACCCTACATAAAGTACTCCTTCCTCCCTTAGCCCTTCCCAACTAAACAATATGTAGACCACGAGTAGCCTTATGTAAGCACTTCCTTTCTGATCTTATGAACAATATAGACAACTAGTTGCCAGTGTGGACATTTCTTTTTAAGAAAATCAAAATTTAGATGGGCGATTTTTAATTTTTTTTTTTTTAAACACCTGGAAGTGATGCAAAAGGTTGTCTCTGAATAATAATTGTAAAAAGTTCACATGTATTTCAACATTCCCAGAAATAACAGATGCATTTGAAATGTCCATGTGGCAAAGAACTGGTTACAGGTAGGTAAAATTACATTGTTAACAAAGGCACAGAACGACGTGTCTTTTCAGTGGCAATGCATGGGAAATTTAGCAATCTCTCCTCTTGCCCTCATAGGTTTCCCCCACGGGGGGCTCGGGGTATATAAGTAGGTTCCTTGCTCCCACCTGCAGGTGGTGAAAGCTCGCCATCGGTGGGATGTCTCCCATGGAATGCCATCCTCGACATTCCAGGGGAAACATCTCTTCTCTCTCTCTCTCTCTCTATTTCTCCTTGCTTCTGTCTTCTGTCCCGCTCTCTTTCCTCTCTTCTTCCTGACGTGTAAACGTGTCTTACCACTGTTGGCACAATATAGCCGTGATCGTGCTGATGTGGCGTAAAATCCCAAACAAACAAACAAACACATAAGTTGCACAGTTGTGATCCTTATTGTACCGGCACGGATGGTTAGCAACGCAAGGTATTCTACAAAGTGATCACAGTGTCTATAGATCGTTCGGTAACGCACAATGTGAAGCAAATAGAGTGTTGAAGAAGCCCTCTTTTTTTTTAATAGTCCAGCTAATTTACTTCCCTTTGCTAAGAACAAGAGGTGCAGGACAAGCATTGTAGAATAGGAAAAATAAGCATTTTAGCTCCCCTGATTATTTAAAACCCAAGTAAAGCAAACTATTAACAACAAAAAAAAGATAGTTGTATGGTGAATTTTCCAGACTTTTCTGTCACACATGTTTCAAATATCAAGAGAAAAATAGGAGATCGTTGTGCTCAGTCCTATTACTTCCCTTTACAGACAAAAGAGGGATTGAACAAACGGTGTAAAGGGGGGGGGGGGGAATCACTTTTGCGCCCTTAAATATTCCAGAAGTTTTAAGTTGTTTGGGTGAGGTGGACGGGGTGGATGGATGGATGGATGGAGGGATGGATGGATGAAGGGCGGACGGATGGACAGACGGATGGACGGACGGGTCGCTGGATGATTGGATGGATGGATGGATGGATGGATGGATGGATGGATGGATGGATGGATGGAAGGACAGTGGGATGTATGGGTGGTTGTTGATGGCTGGCTGGGTGGATGAATGGATGGATGGATGGATGGATGGATGGATAGATGGATGGATGGGTTGATGGCTGGGTGGCTGACTGGATGGATGGATGGATGGGTTGATGGCTGGGTGGCTGACTAGATGGATGAATGGATTGATAGATGGATGGATGGGTTGATGGCTGGGTGGCTGGATGGATGAATGAATGAATGAATGAATGAATGGATGGATGGATCGATGGATGGGTGGATGGTTGGATGGATGAATGGATGGATGCTTGAATAGATGGATGGATAGATGAATGAGGATAGATGTATGTATGGACTAATGGATGAATAGATGGATGGATGGACTAAACTAACAGAAAAAAAAAAATGGATATCGAATTACCAGTATTATTTGTGGATCTGTAGATAGAAGGGAAAGGATGAAGGAACCAAATAGTGAGAAACTGGGTGCGCTGAAGAAAAACAAAACAAAACAAAAACAAAGACAAAATAATGAAGAGATATTCACTGTCATGAAGCGACTACTGTTGACAGGAGGAAATTGTATGGACAATGATATATTTGTCAGTGATGGAGAAAGACGATCAAGGAAAAAGACAGACGGTGGGATGTATGGGTGGTTGTTGATGGCTGGCTGGATGGGTGGATAGATGGATGGATGGATGACTGGATGGATGGATGGATTGATGAGCGAGAATGGATGGATGGATAGATGAATGGATGGGTAGATGGACTAATGGATGGATGAATAGATGGATGGATGAATAGATGGATGGATTGAAACAACAGTGAGTAAATGGATATCGAATTACTGGATAACCATTATTTGCAGATCTGTATAGAAGGGGGTATAGAAGGGGAAAGGAAGGGATCAAAAATTGAGAAACTGAATGCTCTGGGAAAAAGACAGAAAAATGAAGAGAGATTCACTGTCACAAAACAACGACTGTTGAAAGGAGGAAATATTATTGACAATGACATGTTTGTCAGTGATGGAGGAAGAGGATCAAGGAGAAAGACAGAGAATGTAGAGAAAGAATAGGTGAGAGGGAAAGAGAGGGAAAAGGAAGAATCTGGAGGTGCTGGCCGGATCTGAACTAGACCTTGACCTGTTTCAAAGTAGCCGCCCGCGGACTGCAGAGGCCAGGAATGACTTCGTTCTTGTCATAGGCATCGGAACGAGGTGGGAAGCACAGACAGTTAAACTGCTGGGATGGGACGTTAGTCTCTGGTGGGGAAAAGATAGGGATAGAGGAAGGAGGGGATGTGGGGAGGGGGAGATTTGTTTTAGAATAATGACTAGAACACTCTCGATATCACACAGGCAGAGGAAAAGCATTAGAAAAATGAAACAGAAGATAAGCGACGTGGGGTGAAGAACCCCGGCATCTAGCCTTCTCGGATAAGTGCGAATGTATTTCGGAGGTCCAAAGATGTTTATTCTGCTATATTTGGGAGATACCACATGTACGGTATTCGTGTTAAAGAACTATTGGCAAATATAAATATTGTATGAAGAGTAGGCGGGGACGGCGGTGTCTAGACAAAATTTCCAAATGCTGTGTTTTCTTTTTATAAATTTCTTCTCACCAAACTGGGCACGCCTTTGAAGCTGAGGCATATCTAGCTCTTCTTCATTTAGGTTGAAATGCTACTTTTATAACAACAATAATTTTTAAAAATCTTCGAAATCCTTCTTGTCTTGAAATTTTCGTCGTCCTTAATGGAAGATCATTGTGCTTAGCTCTGTTTCTTCCCTTTCGCAGACAAATGAGGTCTTGAACAACCAGTGTAAGGAGGGGAAAAAAATCAAATCACTTTTGGGCCTTTTGCTTGAATCATGCAACTTAAAAAAAAAAAAAAAATCCTAAAAAATGATGGTACAAAGAGAACGTTTTCATCTTATGTTATCAGAATTTTATCACATTTTTTGATGATCAGTCATTTCACTGACATGAAGTAAAGGGATTTCTTTCCTTCTCACACTGTTTGCTCAATACTTTTTTTTTTGTCTTCCTTTTTCCTAAGCCTTTCAGTTCTAAGAAAGTTGAATTATCTCGGCCGTAAGTTCTGTTTTTGCCGATAAATTTTATGGATAAAAATTTGGAATTTGGAAATTTTGCCCGGATAGCGGCACTCCGCCTACTCTTCATCGATTTTGAACTGCCAAAGGCTTTTTAACATGCATAACGTACACACAGGACCGCCAAAATATATTCGCTCTTATCCGATAAGGCTAGACATCGGGCTTCCCAAGATCGTTGAGCCACTGAAAACAGTGCAGGATTTCGATCTTTGTGCCCCCCCCCCCCAATCCCCCAATGGGAGGACCCGTGAGTTGATCCCGGCCACAACCCTCCCGACATGAGTTGTTTTCACAGTAAAGCAGACGCCAAACCACATAGTCACGAGCGATCCCGAATGGTTAGGGATCTGTGGGTCCCTTTATCCAATCCTGGATATTTGCTTTTCCATTTTCTTCAGCCTGTGGCCACTTGCACAGAACTGTTCCAGCTTAAATGGCGTGCCTGCATGAAACATGAAGAAAAACTATGAGCGAAAAACAATACTGGAGAAATGTAATCTAATTTGCTAGAGAGTTCCAGCTCTTGAAGCCATTTTTTAACCGCTAAGGATCGTCTTTCTCTCTTTATTGGCAAGTTTCAAGGAGGTTGTTTGCCTGAATTTCGCCGGATGGATGGATGGATGGATTCAAAAGATGCTATTCCATAATGATATAAATAATAGATCGGTCAGGCTTAATTTATGCATGAACTAGATAAGCTAGTGAGAAAAACAAGTCAGAAAAATCGATAACACTTGTGGTCGAAATGTTTAAATTCTCCTGAAACCACCTTGACCTCGGGCTCACCCTTGACCTTGCACGTAGCGCTCACCTCATAGATCCCATTAGGATCAGGTGGCTGCAAATGGGCTGAGCACTCTGCGTCCCTATACCAGGCCGAACCCGCGGTAGGCATTAAAGGCTGACAGTTTACATCACCAGATTTGAAACACCGTTCAAAAAAATCAGTAACGAGAGGCCAAATTGTTGACCTTAACAAAATCGTATTCATACCAATTATAACTTGGCAAAAATGACACACAAATTAATTTAAACATACCAATGACATGAAAACATTCATCGCATTCAAATATGAGAATATATCAGACATTTATAACAATAGCCAAATTAAGAAGAGGCCGCCACATCTGTGAGCACCGTGCATGCAGAGTTCAGCGAGAGTCACACGATCTGAGTTTCGATCCCCGAAGTTTCGTCGTCTCAGAATGAAAGTGTCCAAACTGTGTGATAAAGTTGTTGCGTTAAAACAGTTTAAATCTAGGGCCACGATTAATAAAATTGTTGTCAGCCTTCAAAATAATGAATCCGGTTACCTGGCCTGTTTATAGGGACGCCTAGGCTGAGCAGGACTGCCGTTTTACGAAAATAGACCGTATCCGCCACGGTTCAAGTTTTGAGTAAAACGCCAAAACGTGTTTCGGTGGTATATGACGTAACCGAAGTCTGAATTTTTATTTTCACATTGACTTTGTGTACGTCATGTATCTAGAATGTACAGACATTATCCCTTTATTGTATTATTGCATTGGATTTTTTACAATAGCCAAAAACGTCTTCTTTCGTAATGATTTAAACTCTGTACAACTCAATTTTTACGAAAAAAGACCGTAAGGTCTCCTTACGGTCTTTTTGAGTAAATCTCGGACTTAGTTGTAAAATCAGTCAGCCGTATAGGAGCTTACGGTCTTTTTTCGTCAGAGTTGTGAAAATACTTTTTTTTTCTATAACTCACACAAATATGCAAGTTAAAACATACAAACTACAAAAATCAAACTTCTTGGTGGATAGATTCGTACAAATTCTGAAATACAACCTAGTCGTTAAATTATGTGTAAAAAAGGGAACAACAATAGAAACCACACACACACACATACATACATACATACGTGTATATACATACATACATACATACATACAGACATACATACATACATACATACTCATAGATCTACGACAACACATGTACATCTATCCATCCATGCACGCACGCACGCACGCACGCACGCACGCACGCACGCACACACACACACACACACACATACATACATACATACGTGTATATACATACATACATACATACATACATACATACATACATACATACATACATACATACATACATACATATATATACATA